>CM062825.1:18689632-18797892 GCA_031772345.1 Himalopsyche anomala | reverse complement strand
TTCAGTTTGAATGAATACTCAAAATGAATTAAGTTCAATAAATGTGCAAAATTAAAAATGAAAAGTATTTTAATTACATTGAAATGATGTTATTCACGTGGCACAGTCGATAGATTTAAAGGAATGCAGTGGACCAACGATTTGATTTTGAATTGTGAAGTTGAAATGATCCACATCTTTGTTATTTGCTGCAAGAATTGCTCGTTCACTCAACCAATTATGATGTTTGTGATTAGCAATGATGAGACGAAATTTCAAAAATTCGGAAAAACGAAATCAATCCATTCGATTCGTCGACAGGAACACGGCCGTTACAGATAGTCAGCAAATGCTTGGAGAAATCTGCGGCAGATGGTCGTTTAGAAATGCAACTCGCATGTTTGTCGTTAGCTGAAGTTTCTTAACATAGCGCCACAAAAATCGCCAGATAGTAGAATCATTGCGCCTCCAAAACATTTTGAGTCATTGCGCTGATCTTTCATAGTTCGGTTGAGTGCTTCCAATGCGGAGGAAAAATAAGCCACCATTTCCCTCATCAATTGACTTCATTAAAGTATCGTACACTTTCTGTTGGGGGTTCAACAGTGGTACATTCGTTCGAAGTGATTGGTTCAATGCATCTCGATCATATTCACGTTTACGTTCCGATTCTCGATTGAAAGCGTCGTTCATTCCTCGATCTGGCGACGCATCATGCAGCGCATGAGGTAACACATATCTTCGATCAAAAGCAACGCCTGGTTATGTATCTCCTCATTCACCTCGAGATCGGGATTCCCTGAACTGACGCGAATTCGGTGTAAAGTGTCTTCGGACATGTCATCCTTGTACTTTTTCCACAATTCACGTGGATTCGATGGGAAGCGTGTCAAAAAAATGATAGCAAATAATTTGCGTATCTGACTTGGAGACGCAGAAACAATTGCTTCAGCGATTGTCATGTCCCAATGAGTTTAGTTTTCAAGCAAATTGAGCTATTGACATGCGGCACGAAATGTTTGGCATACGACGCCATTGACAGTTCGAAATGATTCGAAATGTCGACCCGAAGGGAATTATTGTTTTTTTTTCAGATTTTTCATGTTCACAGAACTGAAAGACTCTTAGAAAACCATTCCGAGCAGTCTTACTGATTGGTTTAGAAATACTTGGCATAGCTAATACCTCTTTATTTCACTGTATTTTAAATAATAAAATTACATCTTCACAATGTTGACAAACGACTACTTTTGTTTGACAGTAACTGTCAAACAAAGACTATTAAATTTAGGTAGGATAAATTTGTTCTCAATGCATGTCACCAACATAATGACAGGGATCTTTTCAAAATTATTCAAATAATACTTTTTTATAATTTTACGAAAGTTCATTCTAAATTTTCATATTTTTTATATTACCAAATGATATAAATTCTCATTATAACAAAGAACGCAACATTTTCTAAATCTTCAATATTATATTTATGAGATTATCTTTCATTAGAAAAAAAAAAAATATTTTTTTGTTTAATGTTCCACACATACCAACAGTTATACAGTCAATCCTGTTTTTATGCGGTAGATGTGTTCCACGAAATATCGCAAAAAAAAAATCGCATAAAAAAACTTGACTTCCATACAAAAATTGGGGTGCGTTACTTAAATTGTAAAATCCGCATAACTTTGAAACAGCGAGTTAAAATATACACTAAATCGCAAAGTATATGAAAATAAGGGGAAAACCACGGCGTAAAAATATTAAAAAATAATCACTGTATGAAAATTCTATGTGTGTTTTAAAGCATGTGGTTCTAAATCACTCTTTTTCGGAAGAAATTTCATAAAACTATGGTTGTTTTCTAACAATGAAATTAGTGATCAGAGTTTGTTCAGATTTTCTTTTTCGATAATTAATTGTTTATGCAGTTTGTTATACCCATATATATATATTTTAAAGTTATCGTTGAAACTTGAATGCGCGATCAGAATTTGAATCATTTAGAAAGAAATGATCTTCTAATTTACTGAAAAGTTGGATACCTTCTTCAATTATTTTCGCAGTGAAGGAACTGGAATTTCTTTTAGTTCGTCATTGTTTTCTGGTTTTTTGTCAATAATTAAATTTAAATTATGAACATCTTCGTCACTTATAGCTTTATCTGTAAGTAATTCGTCGATATAATTTTCGCTAAAGGTATCAAACCTTTCTTCGCCAAGTTCATGTGCTAAAGTAATCATTTCAGCTGATATTACCGATGTTTCAATGGTTTCATCGACTGTAACACACCTAAGTAGGTGGACATAATTCAGCGATGGCAGATGCAACATGATTTAAACAGTCCGAAATCGTATTTTTTTTTCAAATGTCGGTTGTGTTTATGATTCTCTCTATTCTATCCATAACACAACGATATATGCTCTCGATGTAATATTTAACATTTTTATATATCGTAAAATATGGTACATCTAAAAAACCGCATTACTTCGAAATCGCATAAAAAAACCACATAAAAATAGGATTGACTGTATATGGGGATCAAAAATAAAATAATGATTTGATAGTATTCTATAACAATATAATATACATGAAAAGTATACTGATTTTTTTTTACATACCTTCTGATTTTATGTACTTTCATTCGTCTTTTCACATTTCAGTATATATTTTAGCGACGGTGATGAACATGAGACATAAATTCCTAAAAGTTTTTTTTTAAATGGATATTGAAGATTTAGTTTCGATTTAGTTTAAAGTTGGCATTCCTAACTTGATTAACAAAATGCCTCACATGAGGTAACACATGTCTTCGATCTAAATCAAAGCCTGGTTATTTATCTCTTCATTCACCTCGAGATCGGGATTCCTTGAACTGACACGAATTCGATGTAAAATGTCATCATTGAACTTGTTCCAGAGCTCACATTGATTCAATGTGAAGCATGTCAAAATAATGATAGAAAATAATGTGCGTATCTGACATGGAGATTCAGAAACAATTTCTTCAGTGATTGGCATGTCCCAATAAGTATAATTTTCAAGCAAATTGAGCTCTTGACATGCAAGTAGAAACATTCGTCATTTTTCGGATGAACTGTGTAAATGCGACCAAGAGCATCAATAGTCATTCGGGTGATCAGGAACCGCAACGCTTTGCATTTGTCGTTAAAATTTCTTCGATATAGCGTTCCAAGTGTAATAACGTGTCATCTCAGAGTAAAACAACGTTCGTGAAAAATATTTTTGTCAAAAATTTATATACCTAATTATAAACGTAACCTTATTTCAATATTGTCCGATTTTCTTTCTTTTTAATTTCATATCATCGATTTCTTTTATTCTAATCCATATTCTAAATTTAAATTTTTTTATAAGTCAGACATACGCAAAAGAAACAAAAACAAACAAATATAGAAAACAGTGCGATCTGGTGGATTTTTCTGAAACCAGCTTACGACATTTTATCGTTTGATGAAGCTATTCGTCATTTGAAAATTTTATTCTGTATGAAGATATTTATTTTCTTTATAATTTCTTTTCCGTGATATTTTTCCGATGTTTTAATGCTTATTCTGCTATTCTAGGTAAATAAGAATTTTATAAATCAAATATCATTGAAATCCTTGTAGTAATTCTCGAGATATACGTGGTGTAACTAACCCCACTTTCTTTTATATATATAGATATAAATATAATCATAAAACCTTTCCGACAAACAAAAATAAATATAATTCTTGAAACTACTCACCTTTCGAATCTGTGGGCATTCCCATGGGTTAATCTTTTTCGCAAGCAATGGTTTTAAACTCAATGATACATTTATTTTTTTATATAAACATGAAACATTCATTTACTAAGTGTCAGTTCAAAATCATCGGTGCACTTGAACATCTGAAGATGCCGAAAGGCGAAACCTGGGTCGTTAGTGGCAAAATCTGAGCGAATGTTCATAATTTGAACGATTCAAATTTAATATATCAACGTATTTGGATGCAAAATTATGAATCAATGCTGGTAATTATCAATCAATCGGTCGGTTACAGGATTATAAAGTTGAATAATATTTATTCAATATTAAATTAGACATTATTATATGTATATTGTATCATTTAATACAAAGACTTTAGACTAAGTTTTTTTGTATCTTTTTTACGTTAAATAAAATAATAATTGAGATGTTCATTTCTAGCATGTTACTTGATGGTAAGTATGTATTCCGATCAGACAGAATACAAAAACACTCTTGTTATTCGGTGTCTATTATGGCCAATTATATAAATCCCATAAACCAATATCGTATTTTATTAATCTTAGAAGTCTTATGTTTCCAAAAAATGTGAGAATGAATAAACAGTAACATTATATATGCTTCAATATCTGTCTTACGATAATAGCTTTTCGAATACATGTCAAATGAAATAGTCATCATATTATATATAATATTAAATAATAAGTATATACGTTTTTTTTTCATGGGCTGACTAAATGACAGCATTCATATGATGTTCATTACCAATCATTTAAAGTCCACATGACCTTAGAAAAAATTAAATTTTAAAATTATTAAGTTTTTCAGTTATTTTTTAAAAGTTTAATTAAGTTTTTGCAAATTGGCCCACAGTTGTTTCCAATTGCTATGGATGCATTATATCCCAGTTATAAGATAAATATAAACACAGTTTTACTGGGGTTTCTTTATATTCATTGCCATTATTGATTTAACCCTCCAAGGACGAGCGTGACCATATGGTCACAGCAAACACCGTTGTCTATTGAACCCACTATTCATCCTTTTTCTACGTGAATATCGTTGTTTTTACTCATATTTGGTTAAGAAAGGTACAGTCTTTAGTTAGTCATCAGCCGTGGGGACAGAAACAGCCACCAAAATCACATGCGACTTTTTGAATTTCCGTTTTTTTTAACTGACTTCTTGAAACTGTTAGTTATTTTTTTTTTTATCAAAACATCAAATTATTTATCGTTCTTTTGTTAATATATTTGTATTGAAATTATGTTGATCTAAAGAGGTCAAATTGTAAATATTTAAAAAAAATCACGTTTAGCTATATTTCAATCCCGAATGTTTGGGTGCCCATATGGTCATGCTCGTCCTTACGATATTACGATATTACGGTATTATAACACGGTAATAAAAGGATGAGCATGGCCATATAGTCATATGGGGTTTCTATACAACGACTTTCCGGTTTTTTTTAAATTTTTGTAATGAATAAAAGTTATCCGTGACTTTAATATAATATTTAACGAAAAAAAGCTCTTGTCTTTGGATGGTTAAGCTTAAAAAACTGTTTTTTTTCGGTTTTTATAAAGCATAACCGATACAATAACTGTACTATAAATAAAAAAATTAACTATGTGCAGAACGTAATGAAACTTTCAAAGTAAGTGCTAAATAAAAATTTATAAATATAATATTCCACCTATCTCGATACAGCTAGTGAAACAATCAACGGACTTGCAAAGCGATTAATTTAAATATTATATTGAAACCGAATTTTCATTATTACCGTTACCTTAAAATCTGCTAAAAATATGCTAGGTCGTTTACATTTATTTTTTTACAGGTAAACATAAAGAGATATATAGTATAGTTTTATTCAAGAAACATTTTTTTACTTAACATAAAGAAATATTTTATCACATCAATTTAATTTACTTTACTAGTGAGTTACATGTGTTGACCGTTTGAACCTAGAGTTTGAAGGATCCTTTCTTAGTGTGAATAGAAAGAGATAGATAATAATTACAAAACGTTTGATAAGGAACGGACAATAATCTGCAAAAGTCAATATTGTTTTGTGAAAAGTGAGTGGCAAGCATTGAAAAATAATAATTACAATATGAAGGCGAAGAAGATTGTTGAAAAGCAAGTATGGTTACCCGATTCCGACCTTCGTCTAATGTTTGCTTCAGCTTGTTTCAAAATAGACGTCCGGGGTAATATTCGATACACGTTATAAATAACAAGGGTATTGAAAATAGTACACAAAAGGTACTCAGTGAGTGTTTTTCGTACGAAAAATT
The DNA here is from genome assembly GCA_031772345.1 of Himalopsyche anomala. Lineage (NCBI taxonomy): Eukaryota > Metazoa > Arthropoda > Insecta > Trichoptera > Rhyacophilidae > Himalopsyche > Himalopsyche anomala. The sequence continues at coordinate 18,791,868 of CM062825.1, read as the reverse complement.
CTTTAAATATTTTAGCAATGGCGGTGCTCTGGATGGCGTGTTAAGTAAATAAGTATGAACCTAATGTAACAATTAATTTCAGAGATTTGTTATTCCATCGATTTTAGTGGAATAATGGAGTTATTAAATATGATTTTGTTTAAATTTGTACAAAGCTATCGCTGAATTCTTCAAAATTATTTTTTAAGTATGAATCTTATTGAATAAAATAAACTTCAGAAAATTTTGTTTCTTACCATGAACAACAGTGGTCTTTATAACTACAAAAGCTCAACAAACATATTTATAATTTTGAATTTTCTCGTGACCTTCTTAAACATAATCGTTCTTATGTCGAATATTCAACTGTTTATTAAATATGTAATGTGGAATTCCAGTAAATCATAAATTGCTACATAATCACTTATGTCGAGAAAATCACATCACAGCTCGTAATGCATTGAAATAATATTTAATAAATGAAGTGTTTCTTTTCAAAATTCGATATGCAGAGTTGAGAAGAACTTTTATAAACGCAAACAATCTTATGAAAGCTACCAAAAATACGGCCGTGAACTCGCTAACGACCGTAGACGATCACCGATGCACACAATATCATTTCATCTGCAAACAAATGACTTATAAATCTTGATCCGTCGCTGAGAGTTGAGAGCTCTTGACCTTTGAAAGAAACCTCGACTATATGTTTTCTATACTCTAAGAATACCATAAATAATTCAAGCAATTTCCATTACCTTGGATTATTCCGTAGAATGTATTGGATCAGGTAAGGTGGGTATCGGGTACTGACGTGGGAGAAATCTTACGGAGTAAAACATTTATCGAGCAATATCCCCAAGGTCTAATGTGAGTACAGACTACTCACCTCATAAACAACTCGAATACGCATTATTTATCGAGTACTTTTTTTATAGAGTCGTTATTTTTAGTCTAAGCTGCTATCGAAATACAAGTTAAATTAAAATGAAAATTCTTTAGCAGACTTTCAAATATCATAATATTTCAAAACTAAATTTGAACCGGTCAAATTATGTACATTCCTAGATTTTTTGTCACAAAAAACCCAGGTTTCATCTTTCAGCATCTTTAGGCGCTCATATGCACGGATGAACTTGAACTGACGCTTGGTAAATAAGTGTACCATGTGTATATGTTTATATAAGAAATACATTTATTTATCACTATGTTAAAAACTATTGATGACGATATGGATTAATTTTATTAATGGTTTGACTTTAATGACGTTTAGTTTTATACAATTTGATGCATGAAAATGCCGAGAGGTGAAACCCAGTTCAAAAGAGACTTAACGAGTGAGACTGTACGATTTGAACGATTCAAATTTAGTATTGAAATTTCATTCTGCCAGTGCTGTTTTACGAAAGCGAATCCTGACACACGAAAAAGACTCTAGTATACTAAGCTTCAAGAATTTTACGTTTCCGTTGGATGATAGGGATGAGTTGGTTTAATTTCAATAGGAGTTTAGAGATTCAGAAACAGTCTTGACAGCGCCTTTTTAGTCAGTGGTCTTGGAGAGTTGTTGGAGAGGGAAGGGGTGGATGTTTTTATTACTATTGTGTGATTTAATTTAATAATTACTAAAACCATATAATGCTACATAATATATTTGTATTATCTAACAATACGGAATGTAACAAAACATAATTATAAATATCAACACATTGCTGAAACATACTTACCTACCTAAGATTGCAAGAGTGAAGGTTGGCGCAGAAAGAAGAAACAAATTTACCAAGACTGACACAGACATATTTGATATTATTTTTGCTTTAATTTTATGTTTCAAACGTTATATTTAAGAATCTTATATTATGTGAGAATATTGTTTTTGAAAAATTTAACAAAAGGCTCCCATGAACTTTTCCAAATCTCTCAAACACTCCCTCGTAATAATCCATGCATTCTTTTGCACATCGTCAAATATTTTTTAATCAATCAGAGCATAATATTCAAAATGACGAGCTTATTTTTTGCGATCACGATCAACGAAAATTTACCATTGTTTGGAATTAATTGCATATCTCACTAATTATGACGAAGCATTACTTATAACCTTTATCAGAATGAATTTATCACACATGTATTTGAATATTTTCAGCAATATCTAACTTCCATTTTATAACAAGCGTATAGACTGTTTTGTACTGTTTCGAAATTTTCAAAATTTGCTGTTGAATGCAACTATTTGTAGGTTTTTTTACGATTGCCTTGCTCCTGCTTAAAGAATACTCTAGTAATAGAAAGGCAAAAAGCACAGGTGTGATTGAAATTAGGTTCCAACCCTTGTTAGATACACCGAGCTAATCTCAATAAAAATTGTCGCAAAAGTGCTTGCAAATGTTTTCTTCTTTGTTTTCGCTTGTAAGTAGAATTTAAGAATTTCATTTTATATGTTTCACTTTTCTGGTATCCTATAGTAAGTTAAATTTTACGAAGAATACCTTAATTTCGTAAATTTACAAAATCTTACTATAGGCTATTATACATTGATTAAATTATGAACATTCATAATAATAACGTAATAAAAAATATAAAGCATAAATACAAACCATAAAATCTTAAATAATTATAAAATCGTTGATTGATTTTAGTAACAAGCGATCTTATTTTGACGGTGCTTTAATCGTTATTGTCTATGTTTAAAATAATTGAATATAGTCTAAGGAGGCCATAAAAAGAATGTTGAAAAACTCTTAAGAGCATAATTCACTTATTAATTTGTAGAAAAGTCTACCAGAAAACACTCGAACTTATGTAAAATTGGTTAACCAAGAAAATTTTGTATCTATCAGACAATAAAGATTAAAAAATTAAAAAATAATAAAATTTAGTCCATTTAAAGCGTAAAACGCGAACATCGAGCTAACTTAAATTGAGTCGCCTGGTATTAAAAGCAGAACTATCCCATACATGTATGTCGAAATTAAACTAATGCTGTCACATTATTTTGCTGGTTATAGTGTATGGCTAGAAATTAAAAAAATGTTTAAAAATCAAATAAACGTGGTACAAAAACGAAAAAGAAAATGATGTTTGGTATCAAAAGCAGAACAATTCGGTAAATCACGATTTTGTCCAATCATAGAGTAATTTTAAGTGATGTCCCATACACATTTTTAGTTGCACTCGTTAATGAGCTATGCTTAAAATTGAGTTTAAATTGATACAACTCAAAAAGCCAACAATACGTTTTTCGTGTTTTTCTCGCAACTTTGAAAAATGAATAGTTCTACTTTTGATACTATACGACTCAATTGTGTATTAATTAGAATTCAACGGGCATCGTTCGGAAAGATTTTTAGTAAAAACACCTTGTAATATATTACCAAAAAACTTATTTGTCTCAATACTGTCATTTACCGTCGTAAGGTATCTTTGCTGGGATAAAAAAAAATGTATATGCCACGCGTGTCACATAAGAGATGGGGTGTCACGTCGTGTCCGCGTCAGAAAAACAAAATTCTATTCGAAAGAAAAGCTGTGCACTGATATCACGTATTTGCTATACTTACATTAAATGGTCGTGGAATTTAGACGCGTGACAATGATACACAGTGAAAAATTACACATTTTTAAAAAATTAATTTCGTACAAATATGCATTTTTTTAATGAAAAATTCAAAAAAATATTATTATTTTATATCCTGGTGTCTGCGTGAAACATTTTTTAAATATAATTATTTAACACTAGCCGGTTCCCGGCAAGCGTTGCAATGCCACTCAAGGAAAGACAGTTTTTGTGTTTTAATTGTGTTTATTAAAATGCATGTCTTCTTTTTCTGTCTGTTTAACGTTTGACGTTTGCTGCCGATTGTCAAAGGTACGACACACGCGCCACATACTGTAATTTAATTGTACTACGCTTATAATCTTCGTGCATGTTGCATGAACGGTATGGCAGACATACAAACATTGATTTATATATATAAAACCTACTGTAAGTTAATTTTAATATGCCTATTATCTTTCCGAAAATGTAAGCAAAAAATTTGTCGAAGTTTTGTTTCAATCGGATCAGCGGTTTGACATCCCATAGTGTACGAACAAACAAAAATTCATTTTTATATTTTAGAAGATAGGTCGTTTATAAGTGCCGCAATGTTCTGTATCGCAGAAGAAGGTAAGATTTAAGCTTCGCCGGTATGGTCTGATGTGTTAAAATCATGCTCGAAAAACAACTCAATGAGATTCAACTTTAAGAAATCTTAAATATTTTGGTGTAATAATTTTACGACGAACTTCATATAAAATATGCGAAGCTTATAAGATTAACGGATAAATAAACGTATAAGTCTTTACAGTGTCCATAGACCTCAAATATATAATTTAAATATGTTTTTCAGCAGACATCATGTTAACTAAATGTAATATTACCACAACATCTGAAATATTCCTCGCTATTAATAATATTTCTAGTCGTGGTTTGCGTATGGTTAAATAAAATAACAGTTGGAACTTTGCAACATCAAAACTCGTTTCCCAACAAGCTGTTGCAGTTAAGTAAAAACTAAAGGCTGCTACACTTTGCAGTGTCTGTTTTTAATTTTCTGAAAATAAAAATGTCTAAATGCGAGTGTATGTATTAGGTATAAAATAAAGTATTTAAACAGTAAGTATTTTTGTATTATCATATTTCACCATTCCTTATTATTTTTAGGGCTACATAAAATTTAAGCTCGATATTTTTTTAATCCATGTCCACTCCCAATATGCAGCATATGGCCTGTTAATGTAGGTATCTAAACAGATTTTTTCAACGAGGACTGTTTGTTATACGTTTGCTCAACCACTCATTTTCAAAGAGAGTAGGGATAAAAGGATAGGACTTGGACAGAACTAGTGGTTAAGTAATCGCTCGCGCTACGCCAGTTTTAGGATAGTATGATAGACATGCAAAACATCACATACATCCATGCCTTCGGACAAAAATCCATAAATCGGTTGAAAAATCAATCTATAAAAACTATCCATTCTGGGATTCAAGCCCGTGACCTCCGTGTTACAAGTCTGTTACCCGACCACGCAGTTGGCACGATGATATGAATCAAAGTGAAAGTATTCTCTGCAAATTCTTAGTAAAACGGAATTATATTAAAATAGTGAAAAAATCTGTACAGATTGAAAAGTTTTTTTTTGTAATATATTATACAATATAAGTTGTTTAATCGACATAATAAATGTAATCCTTTATATGAGTACGTTATTTTATTCACAACATTGAATAATGTATAGCACGTGTAATTTCTTGATAATTTATATTTATAATAATATATTAAAATAACTCTTTTTGTGCTTTATTATTATTTTTAATCTTTAACATACATATGAATGTCAATATTTAAATATATCAATCTGTATATTCACTTTCAAGGTGTGTCCACTGTCAAAACTCAGTCGAAAAGCGTAATATTATTAAGAAATACAACGCTTTTGTGTACTTATTCCAAATTTATTAATACATGTAAAACTATTTCTAAAGATTTTTTTATTTTTAAAATCTATGTATTCATATTTGAAGTAAATTTCTACACCGCAATTTTTTTTATGGTCAATTAATAAATACAAGTTTGTTGGTTGATTATCCCACCACCACCCGTTATGTGTCGCTGTTTCACGGCAAACTTTCATAAGACAATACGGTAAAAAAAAAACGAATTTACCCCTCATATTCTTAACCCAATCCAGAGCTTCATGGAACCTATCTTTTAACCATGCACCATTGTGTTTAAAAATAAAGATTGAAAGAAAAAATGTATAGATATATAAAACAATCTTAGACTTTTCCTTTTTAAAAACGCAACAGCAGACTTACCTTGGTTACCGAAAAGGAGAATGATGTAATATCTCAATTTTATCTTATCTGCAAAATTGCACCAGAGTCCCTTCATAATGAAAAAAATCTTGTTTGGCTTTCAGTATTTTTTTTTGTAGCAAAATCACAATACGATTTTTTAACAATAGTTGATTCGATACAGAGCTATCTCTATTGTGCTCTTTGATAAGATAGTACAGGTTTATTTTAACATGAGAGGATTTTTTGAATGTGGCGTATGTTGGTTTAGAAAATTATTAAACGAGGCATTGTTAAAGCCATAATATGATTTTTTGCCAGATATCTGATATGTTACTTTTGAAAATTGTAAATGAAAAAAGTACATTTAACGTGGCATTTTTACTGAACATATGTATTTTGTATCCACATCCATACATATAGATTGAGTTTTATAATTAATTATTTTCAAAATAAACTGTCTAAGTTATCATAACCTATCTTAGAACAATTATGTTTGAGATGTTGGTAAATCAAATTTTAAATTAAATTGTTTTCAAATTAATATGTGATATGAAATATTCCATCTTTTCAATTAAACGAACCTCGTACTTGTGGTTACTCCAAAACAGTATGAAGATGAAAGGCCTCACTTTGCGGTTTCAAGAGTATTACAAAACTTGATGTTTGCTTAAAATATTTTGAATGTTGCGTAAAATTTCTATGCATTCATAATGCTTTAATGTTTGTTATAAACATCAATTTACTGAAACTATATTATATCGCTACCATATACAACCAAGTGTATACAAGAAAAATGTTGAAATAAACGTTTATAATTGATTTAAAGCGCCTCAAATAGCGTTTACAGATTTGATTTTTATTTTCAGAATTGTGGGTATAAGTATGATATGCTTGAGAAGTTTCCGGGAAAACTATTATGTTCGCAAGGCTAAACATAATTCCTTAGCACACTTTCGTGAAAAATGCACTTGGTTATTTTCTCTTGTATAGCGATGATATAGTATGTTTTTTTGGAAAACTTAATAATATGTAAAATAATGTAGTTTTTCTACTGCAACTGAACATACTTTGAATAATATGTAAAATACACATAAAAATTTCTCCGTAAAAGAATCAGGAAGAAAGTGCACAGAAAGGCAAAAACTATCACGACTGTAAAATATTTTGCGAGGAAGTTTGTGAAGAGTTGAATACTTGTCAAACATTAATAAATAAGCAAGAGTAATAAAATATCATTGAACTTCTGTAACTGTAACATAATTGTGTCCTGGACGACCACTATATTAAACTCTGCACAGCTAAAAGATGCTAGTACGTCATGGTAGACAACAAGACTAGTAGCAGGTATTACAAAACCTCAGTGCCTATAACTATTCTTCAAACATGAAGTGGATGGGATTTAAGAAGAAGAAGAATTATTATATTACCGTTTCGAAACAAAAATTCAGCAGATTTCTACGTTTTAAATCTACTTGTCAGTCATGTGGTTTTTTTATTTGTATTTTATTTGACTAGATTACATTTATTTTTCTTTCTTCATTTTTCATTATACTTAAAATACTACATAATTCTAATAAACATAAAGAATATATATATACATATATGTATGGATAGAAAACATCTAATTACTACATAAAAAAAATATCATTGTTTTCCTTGTTTGATTGAGTTGGGAATAGTTATTACAATTATGACTTTTTTACATAACGCAAATCCGAAAAATAAAAACAAATACTTGTGCTTTATGCTAAGAGTTGTTAATGAACAAAATATTTAAGTGTTGTTTTAAAAAAACTAGATGAATACTGACATAATAGTGTAGCAGAATAGCTCATCCACTTAATTAAAATGAATGTTCATTATTGCATGAAACGTAAAAATTTCCATATTGACTGCAGCAATAATAAGAATACTATGTTAACATAGAAAAAGTCAATTAAAATTTGTAAATGAATTTTCGAAAATACACTATTTGTGAATATAAAATAGCTTATCTCGCTCACTGTTCGTATTAAGTCTTGTCGGTATTTAAAAACCGGGCTTCAAGTCCCGTTTTCAAGCATAATTCACAACAATTAATAGCCATTTTTTTCAACTTGGTAACCTGGTTTCAAATATACATATATAAAGATTAATCTTAAATTATTGTTTTTATTAAATTATTAACGTTACTAATTTCAATGTTTATAAATAAAAAATGATAAAATATGTAATTTAATGATCAGTACACATCAAATCACCGGCTGTGGTCTAGTTGGTTAGAGCTTGCTTTAGGTGGGTCTAGGTTAAATTTCCGGTAAGGTCAATGTCAAATTTAGATTTTTTCTATTTAAATTTGATATTTAAGATGCGGATGTTTGTGATGTCAGTTATTCTCCCAAAGTATATCTCTAGTGACTGAAAAATATTTTTATCGAGCTTATCTCGTATGATCTTTAAATTTTAAAATATATAGCGCATCAGCATTAGCGGTAATGCAAAATATCGTTTTATACAATTTAAATATAAAAAAATAGTCGATGGCTTATTTTTTGTAGTTAAAATTTTAGTTGTGCATTTCGAGTACCGGGTATGTATAATTTGTCCATCGCCGAATGGAGACAGTGAAGATTTTTTTTGTAAATTTGAGTATATTTCTGTGAAATTGTTTATAATAAAAGCAATCAAAATTAAATTGAATTTTCCTCTTTGTAAAACTCCAAAAACCGTTAGAAACTGATATTAAGAATATATTAAAATTCGAAAACCGGTTTTAAAAAAGTCGGTTTTCGTATAAGACATAGTTCCTTTTTGAAGAAAGTTTGAATTGTATTAAAAGTCTATCACTTGGAGTTCTCGCTATATAAACTTGCTTCTACGTCTGTCCAACCACGTTTCAATACGAATCCCAACGGCATCAAAGCGTCTTCTTTTCTTTGGCACTGAGTCTACATTTTCCCTATTGTCATAAAATAAAAAAGATTGAAATAGCATCATTGGTATGTGTGTTATGATGTATCATCTAATATGAATGAAAGCATACCAAACATGAATTTGAATTAGAAAGAGTTTTTATCATATTAATTTAACACGCGCGCTTCTTCATACACTTTCATACGTTATCATGAGTTGATACACAACGATGTTATGGAATAACACAATTTATTATGTAATATGTCCTTTACGACCTTTACATAAATATTATTATTAAAATATCTTTACGACGTGCAGGGTATTAATTTATTTTATGAACATATCTGCTTCAAGCGAATCATTTGCACGATACATTTTGGTTAACATACCTATTTGTTTATTTGAAAGTAAAACGAATAATTCATAAAAAAACTGTTCAGTAGATGTATGTTAGACGTAAAAATTTTATATTCTGGACTATTTTTTAATTGCTAAGCGATAACTTGCTGACGTAGAAGACACTATTAATGAAAAATTTGATTCTTGATTACTTGCAAAATATTGATATAGAAAAAAAAACTGTAGATCATTGATCGAATTGAACTGTGAATCGGATTAATATGGGAAATAATTTTAAAATATAATACAATATAAGCATACAGTGATGTGGGTCTTCTAATCGCTCAGCACTGCTGTCTTATCCGTTTATTTTATACAGCAGTATTTAATGGTGCAATAAAACGTTGAACGTATGTACAGTTTTTTCCTTGACTTGGTGGCAATAGAGTGTGCAGAAAATCAATTCCTCACGATAAAAAGAAAGCTTGAGTTGAAATCTATTCGCTCACCATATGACGCCAAGTATTTCTAAGAAAATTGTCTGGACTTGTGCAGTTCTTCAGCATCCTGCTTTATAGTGACATTTTTTTGCTGGCCTATCCACTAACTGACCAAGCTCAGTATGAGCTTACTAGTGAAACAAAATTTTCGAGTAATGATACACAGATACTTAAAGAACATATTATAACTTTGAAAAATATTAATGTTACCTAGAGTTTGATCTAAATACCATTTTTTTAGAAGGATTTCAAAATATTGGTTAAAATAAAGGGTAAAAAAATTCATTTAACAATTCATCATATCAGTAAAAGTTGAATAATATATTTTTCTGAAACCTAATATTGTTATATTACGAAAAAAATCGATATTTCAAAACATGTTTGATAATCAAAACCATGATTCCTCGTGAAAAAACAAAGGGTGTTTTCTTAATTTGTTTTGTGGTACCCGTTCAGCCTAGTATCGTATTGCATCAAAGCAACTTTGACGGAACAAGCAACTATGAAAGAGAAACTTTGCTAAAATAGCCGAGGGCTTAATAAAACATAAGCTTAATTAGGAAGTTTGTGAATGGAGTTGCAGAATTTTAAAGTTCTCTTATTAGATTACACCTTTGTTAAATATTACCATATACTCTTTAAAAACATGAAGAGAAACAATACAAAATGTTTCCAAAGATAAATGTTTTGTTAATAAGCTAATACAATATTGTTTATTATTATTTCGAAAAAACATCGTGTTATAAATCGCAGTAGGAATTTAAATTTCTGGAAAAATTACAGTATAACTTCATTACTGCAGTAGTAGTAAAATATAAAGTGTTATCAAGGATACTAAATACCATGACACAAAGTAATATATTGAACAAAATGAAAGAGTATCAACGATATAGTTGATAAGTGAAAAATTCAATCGAATAAATGATTAATTTAACTGACGTTAAATTTTAAAAAAATCGGTCAATATAGAAATTAAATAAACAATATTTTTTTAATTAATAAAAATCATGTAAGGATGAAATGTTTTCTTGTAGAAGACTTTTCGGCTACTTGGTTTCGATGCAAAATTATTTAACAGATAAGCTTAGATGATCTTTATGATAAGACCTATATTATCTCATCATTCTCACCAAATTTGATGAGAGTATGTTTAAATGAGTTTTGCTTAAGGATGTGTTCACGAAGTTTTCTAAATTCATCCTTTATGAAGATTATTATGTCTCCTGGCAGGCTGTTCCACGCTATTAGGCACTTGACGATGAAAGCGTTGTTTCCATAATTAATGAAAGGTAACGAAGCATTAAGCTTAATAACCGAAATTGAATTCAATATTATTAAGAATTTTTGCAAATGGCCTATTGAATTTTTCTACGTATCAGCAATTTTTCTCAGTGAATAGGTTTTGCTTGCTCATGTTAAATTTAATGTGAAACACCTAAACTATTATTGATATAAAAATTAAAATTTTGGCATCCTTTTGAGGTTAATATTGAATTAGAACTGAAAACTTTGTAGTGACATTAGTGTAACGCAACTGCCAAGAATTAAGAACTTTAATTTCACTTAAAGTCTCGGCTAGCTCAATAACGAATTTACATTTTTAATAGTTTTAATGACGTTGGAAATAGGTGTAAGTCATGCCTCTTTTTACAGACTTACTTACTTTTCTTTTATCAAGTTAAACAAATGTTTGTTGGAAAATATAATACATAGCTATAAAACATTAGACTTTAAAAATATTTAAAAAACTACATTAACTTTTTTTATATATATATATATACTAGTATTGCTGCGGCATGATTTCAAACAAATGGTCATATTAGTATTTAAACTATATTCAATGATTTTACAATAATATTCGTTCTCAGATGATTAACTCAGTTGGTTGGCGATGAGTTAAGCCATCCCTGATAAATAATGTAAAATTAGTACAAAAATATGTTTTGTATTTAAATAATACTGTTTTACCAAAAAATAATAGTGGACAATTAAAAATTGATTTTTCACTTGTATTCAGTATCAATAATGTCCAATAGCCTAGCTAATCGCTTATTATCAAAAACAGCCAAAAAAATATTCATTGTCGTATGTGGCCTTGAGTATATTTTTGGTGTCCCATATGTCAGTCTTAATTATAATGTTATGCGTACATTTACCATTTTCAGTTGTTCCAGAAAAGTTATAGTGAATATATTTCAACTAAATACTCATTATCAAACGTAACTGCAACAGTATTTTCTTCTTCCTGAAAAAAGTGTATTTATGGTCATTTTGATACTGACCGTCTCACTTATTGGAATGACAGATTTTAAATCACATTTTATCACATACACTACATTTAAGTATTTTTAAATTTTGACAAAAAAAATATATCTGAAGATACGTATACTTTTCTTTTATTTTCTTCAAAGCAAAAAATATTCGGAATTAAAGCCAGTGCGCTAAATATTTTGAAATTTAAAAATCATTCGAAATAAACATCGCAAAAATTGATGCTCAAGATCTCAAATTAAAATTTTATATTTACATTTACCTTACTGGGAATTGTAACTAGACTCACGTGATCATTATTTTTGAGCCCAAGTGTTATGGCAAAATTTATTCAAGCGAAGCTTAAGCATTCCTATTTATTGTCCTCCTTAAGTAAAACATTTGTTATGTATTAATTCAGCTAAAATGTCATTAAAGTACTATTAAAGGTTAACACACTATCAAAATATAAAAGTTACGACAGTTAAGCCGTTGTTTCAAGCCACAGATCAAACATTTTTATTATTTTCAAGTTTGGTTTTATTAGCTACTAAAATCTTTTGACAAAACTAGGTATCCCGCCAATGTTAATTTTCAACAATCGTGTATGGTTTTACGACGATGTTATATTTGTAGCGCTACGTCTTACTTGTGCAAAGTCACAGCGAACACGATTAAAACGCGGTGCAAAGCGAAATAAAACGAATCAAAATATTAAATAAACTGATCGCGGTGCGCTTTTTGTCACGTAGAACACTCTATAGCGGCGGAGACCATTTGATATTTTCGTACTGCACCAAGTAACTTTGATTTAGTCCACGTAAGAAATACAGTTATCAATTTCAGTTATGTTTGTTCCGCAGAATATTGCTTTAAATAACGCATTTAAATTGAAAAAAGTTCATATCATGGTCGTGTTTTTATCACTCCAATATGAAACAATTTTGCTCTTAAAATACAAGCTATGTGGCATGAAGGTACGTTGTGATTGGTAAATTAGATTAGCACGAGAAAGGTCTCAGTGTGAAAGTAGTCGTTAACAAGAATAAAGAAATTGCGCAACAGCATGCTTGAAAAAGAAATGTTGATTTAAAAATTTTTGCTGCGGATTTAGAAATGAAACTTTGCATAGACAAAAATAGTAAACAACGTCATCAAGTGTAATTTAAACCGTTTTAAAATGTAATTTAAAACGGTCCAATCGTAGAAGTTTCTTTTTTCTAAGATAACTGTTTGTTACTCAGTTTCTCAATCTCTCTTTTTAACTCGAATTAATTATAAAATAATAGAAATATGAATTTTACCATCTTCTAGATTTCAAATACATTAATACACCTACTGATTTTTTTTTAAAATCAGATTAATTTTTCTTAGACGGTTGAATATACTGAAAAGAGAAACCAGAACCGTAAATTGATAAAACATAATTACAACATAAACAGATCGAATAAAACAAATATCAAATTTATCCAGCATTTCAATAAATAAAGGGAAAAATAACTATAGTTCTGATGAAGCAATTCACCGAAACAATATATTTTATTTGTTTATTATTTTTACATCTTGTTATAATAGAGTTCTACCAATTAATGCCAATTCAATCAAAACATTTCAATACACATAACAAATTATACCTTTTTAAATATACTTTCTGCCGTCAAGTGTGATTTTTAAATATATTTGTATAGTTGATATCATTTATATATATATATTTATAGAATAACTGAAATACAATCTTTTTTTATCTTTTCTGTATTTAAATTGCAACTAGGATTACGAAGATATGTGTAGAATACACGAAAAGGAAATTATTCCTGAATCTTTTTACGAGCATTCTTCCAGAAAATATGGAATTTAATTTTAAAGTTACAGTACACATTTTGCGGAAACTGCTATTTTCAAAAAAACAGGAATACAAATTACGTAGTCAGAAGCAAACGTATTACAAAACTTAATTTTAATCAAAGGCATGAGTTAGTCTTCTACCACGAAGATTTTTTTTCACTGCAATGTAATTCAACTTTTATTAAACAAGTTATCTCATAAATAAATACAAGGAAAAAAATTAGAAGTCTTTCGTTTTTGATAACCGGATTTTTTCTCATATATTTTCCTACAAGCTGTATTATAATATCAGAGGGAAGATCAATATATTTTTTTCTAGCACTAAGTATTGCTAATCTATCGTAACGGTACACATTCCACCAAAATAACCAGGCATAAACCAAATGAATAAAATATTCCATAATTATTAATTAATTTGTTTATCTATTTAAACTATCAGTAGTAGGACTCGAACCCGTGAGCTCCGCAACCGAAGTCATTGAATTTCACCACCCGAAACAAGTCTTATCAAAAGAGATAAGCATAAAATTAAGCTTTTCCTAGCCATATCCTTAAATCACACTCTCTTTAAAAAAAAGGTTCAACAACTGAATAAGAAATAGTTCTCATACAAACACTTCTGTGAGATAATATCCATTAGGAGACATAGCTAAAAAGTATGATTGTAGAAATACTGTTGAAACTATATTTATCAAATCGATCGTCTAATTCATTAGTCAGACATCTTAAAAAACCTAATTTGAGAAAATGAGAAATGCAATTTTTGTGTTATACATATTTTATCTATCTGAAAACAGTGAAAACAGAACCTGATAGATCGTAGAATTTTACACATACCTGCATATTTAGTTTCTTTTTTTGGTTTTTTACAGTTTTCTGACTAACGAACTGAACGGTCGACATGTTTGACTACCTAGAAAGCCATTTTTTTTATTTAGTGTATCGTAATATATAATATGTTACTAATTGAACGTGTTATAAAATGGAGCGTGAAAGAAGGACAAATATTGAATTTTCTTTTTTGGATTTCAAGCCTTATATGAATTTCAATATTGTTCCTAATATATTTTAATATTATTAAATTCTTACATTTTAATAATCATGTTTTACAATTCACCACATAAAAGTTGTATTTTATTACCACAATCTCACGAATTAAACACGCGCTTTCATCATTTCTGGGTATCCTCTTTTGTGATTTGAATTTTTATGAAATGCAAAACTGTATGTAATAAAGTAGAATTAATTGAAAATTTCAGGTCTCATATTTCCAACATCATTCAAGTCTGTTTAACTGTACTGTTTATATAATTATTAATTGAAAAAAACTCTTTAGATAATTGTGATAATATATAAAATATACACTGAACTACAATATTACAAAAAGGCTTCACGAAAACTCTTTACTAAATAACCTTTTTTAAGCACATTCAAAAGATAAGCTCCAAAAAGTTTATTTACTTAAGAAGCTTCAAATTTTGAAGTTGAAATGGAAATTCATGTCTATTAACTTTGTGTTAAGGATGATGGAATGTGAATTAAAGTTTTTTATGAAACGAATATTATTTGTCACGATGTAGAGCATAATTATGAGGTATTTTTGTGAACATATGTAGATCTCTTATCGTAATACAAGTAAATATTATCGAAAAGCTACGTGATGAATTGAAAAACCCATTGAAAATTCGATAATTTTTCACAATATGTTGTATTGATCAAACCTACTTTCATGTTTTCGATGGGTTCGGCGGTAACTTTGTGGAGGCTATTTTTTTTATTGAAATTAAAAAAAAAATTGACATTGACCTTACCTGGAATCAAACCCAGACCGCCTGATCGGTAGATCAAGTTCTAATTAATTAGACCACAGCAAACAAATTTTTGTCTGATGATTCTTCTCAAAGACACAAAACACGTATCACATTTTATAGCACAACCAAAGGAATAACAAGCTTTTGGTTAAAAAAATAATGTGGCTATTTATTTATTAACTTGGCATTTACTTGGTAGAAGTCCATTATAATAACGTAAAAATAGCAACGTATATAGAACTAAATACGTTGCTATTTTTGCATTATTATAATGTGGCTAATTTAGATTTTTTGTGATAACAGCTTAATATCATTTTTTTTGTGACTGATTTATGTATTAGACCTGAAGTATTATGAATTTAAGTATTATGTTAAAAAAAATACTTAAACATATTGTCTGTTGGAAAAAAATATATAGCCAATCACAATTTTACCTTAAATATAATTGAAGCTAATTTGTAGCAGTTGAATCGAATCTTCATAGGATTCAGACACTTAGTAAGTAGATTAAATTATTAAATAAACATAATTACTGTTCTTGGAAAAGATAATAATGATTTCATTCAAAGCATTTCTATAATAAATATATTCACCGTTCTATCTAAGCTCCGTTTTCAGGATTGGGTAAGGCGAGTAAGTAAAGCTAAAACACAAACGAAAATCATTCCTTTCATACGACTCATACAATTTATTAAAAAGCAATCTTAAAGGGCGTTTATTATTAGATTTGAAACATTAACCGCGTTAACTTCGAAGCGTTTTTTTATCGTAAAAAATATTTCGTACGTAATAATTAAAATTATTTTTTGTTTTGTATTTGTCCTCAATGATGTGTAGATAAACATGTAGATTTTTTATAAATAAAACAAATGAAATACGTGCATTTGATAAATTAAATATTTATTCGACCAAATATTTGGTTATTGGGAGTGTAAGCATAAATATGGAAGCTTTTATACATCAAAACAAATAATATACAATACTCTCCGAGTACAAAAACTGGTATTTAGTTTCGGAATTGCTATAGTTGATCACAAATGCTTGAAACAAATGAATTTTCATCACGGATTAGACAAAACTATTCACAACCGTATGTGCCCGAAAGATAACATTATCCCTAATAACAAATTCCTCATGCGTATATATCATAATATGCCAACGATTATTGTGACGTGTAAAGATTGGCATGAATGATTTTAATCCAAAATAATCAAATATACCCAAACTGTGATTGGTTCTTATTTTAATAAATATTTATAAAAAATATTAGTAAATATAATAACATTGAAATTTACAGTATAACGTTTATTATTCAGTCCTTAATTATCCGTTTTTTAATCAAACACAAAAGTTAGAAAAAGAAATCAGTTTCCACTACATTAATAATTTAAAAGACTGTTGCTACACGGCAGTAGCAAGTCGAAATTGTTTAGAATTATCAAATTTGAAAAAATCACGATGATAATTATGATAATATCATAAAACCTTTGCCGACCAACAAATAAATATAATTCTTAAAACCACTCACCACTCAAATCTTTGGGTATTCCCATGAGCTTATCCTTTTCGCCAGCAATGGCTTTAGACTCAGTGATACATTTATTTAATATATAAACACGAAACACTCATTTACTAAGCGTCGGTTCAAGTTCATCCGTGCACTTGAACGCCTGAAGATGCCGAAAGGCGAAACCCGGGCCGTTAGTGACAAAATCTGAGGGAGTGTACATAATTTGAACGATTCAAATTTAATTGTGATAATAATTAGTGATTATGATTTTCGATAGTGCAAGCTTAAGCTAATGACGTTCATGATAATGAAAAAGTATTTTACGATTTAAAAAAATAGTATTCCTAAAAGAAATTTATATTTAAAATGATACACAAATGTTTTTGATAACATCGTATACGCCTTATATTGAAAACAGAAATATTAAATTTCAAAACAAGTCAACTTGAATTTTCAAAATAAATATAAGGATATTGAATTCCATATAAATTTAATTTGAATTTTAGGTTTCAGAGCTAGAGCAAGGAATATATTTTTACCACGGATTTATCTTGAATAAATTTATTTCTCTACCTCGAGTTTTTTCGGGTTTGAAGATATTTTCTTGAAATGTTTAGTGGCTATGGAAGCTATGGAAATTTTTGTAATTTAAATAAATAAATATTTAAAGTACCTAACTCAAATTTGAAGCGATTCTGGGCATGGATAATGGTTCAGTCATTTGCATAAGTAAAGATATTGATTGTTCAAAGTAATATGTATGGCTGTGATCTTCGAGGTCAATTGTCTCACCTATGCCCTCCGACCCCATTATTTCTCGAATTGGGCCATAAAGCAAATAGCCAAAAATCAATCAATCCTAATCTATTAGTAAAAGGTTTAAAAAGTGTCTTAAAATCACTTTGCAAAAAAATACCCACGATATTTTTTAGAAATTGTGGAAGCAATATTTTTTATAATGAAATTTTAAGCAATGGAGTTGATTTACATAAACCTGAAAATATTGAATTCTAGCTTATAATTTTCTTCATCTTTGGTACTTTAGTCCGGAATAAACATGAAGCCAAAATTGTCCTCTTTTAACCCGCAAGGCCCTCCACCTTCTGTCGATCACATCTACCCAGCAAAGCTGTACCTTCCAACGTTCCGCCTTTTCTTACTGTATGTTTTACGTGAACGAAATCAAAGCGAGTGCAAAGCGACTCGGTGCGGGACGAAAATATCAAATGGTCTCCACCGCTATAGAGTGTCCACGTGACAAAAAAACACGCCGCAATCAGTTTGTTTGATACTTTGATTCGCTTTAAACCGTTTTCCAATCGCGTTCGCAGTGACTTCGCCTAGGTAAGACGTAGCGTTAGGAGTACAAAGTGTGAGGTATTTTGCAGAATTTAATCCAGCCCTGCGTGATGACGTCGGAACCAACGTGAAAGTTCAGTTTTGACAAATTTGACAATGTCTGGCTGACTATACAGAATATTGTATTTATAGTTGTCCCAACGGTACCAAATACTACCCTCGAAACAAGAAAAAAAATTCAACATTCATACATACTTTATTACATTATAATAAAAATATTAAAAGATTTTTGGTACTTTTTCCACATAAAATTTATTTGATCAGGACCAGTTTCGCTCATCGCGAGCATTATCAACTGATCGATATATATATATAAATATATAGAAAACGACTTGTCTTTCAATTAATATTAAGGAAAGCCTTAAAATTTTATTTTACTCAAAATTTATGTAATTTTTACTTAAAAAAATACATTGTCACACAGTTTAATACATTCTGATGTAAATTATATTCCAGTGTACATATGTTAAAAGCACATGAGCGATATATTAGATAATAAAACAATAAACACAGTATTGATGAGTTAACCCTATTAAATTATTAAGGTAATGTAACACAAATGTATTTTAGTTTACGCCCAAAATAAATATCGTTAATTTCCACATTATCATATATGTATGTATAAATAACATAGCTACACTGTTTTATTAACTATCATAATAATTAACTTTTCTTAGAGACAAGCGATTCTAAGATATTAAATAAACGAATGAAACTAAACAATTGTAATTTTAAGCCTTCTTCTGTGAAATTTATCTATAAAAAAATATTTATAATTATATGTTAGATTAAAGAAAAAATGCAGGATATAACAAACAATTAAAGCGTGATAAATAAATATAATATTTATCTTCAGTATAATGCTGAAGAAATAATCGCGGAACTGAATAGTTGAATTTGAGGGATATATATATATGTAAGTTATAATATAAAAGATTTTTTGATTAATAATTTTATTAATTTTTGTTAATTATTTTATTTTAGACACGTGTTCTAATATAATGGTGTTAAACAATGGACTCTTCAAAAGCATTACATGTTGTTTCTTACATTATTCACGCTAATAAAGTAATAATATGAGTTCTATTTGTCAGTCAGAGTTAAACTTGTAGTATTGCTATAATTTAAGATTTCGACTGAAGGTGCTTGGTGGAATTTCAATATTAAATTTGAATCGTTCAAACTATGTACATTCTCACAGATTTTGCCACTAACGACCCGGGTTTCGCCTTTCGGCATCTTCAGGCGTTAAAGTAATAGGATAAACTTGAACTGATGCTTAGTAAATGAATGTTTCGTCCGTGCACTTGAATCCGTGCACCGTGCACTTGAACGCGTGAAGATGCCGAAAGGCGAAACCCGGGTCATTAGTGACAAAATCTGTGAAAATGTACATAGTTTGAACGATTCAAACTTAATTTGTAGTATTGCATTTTTCACAATTTTTTATTAGATATTTGAAGCAGTTTTCCATTTATTTTTGTTCCTTACCATCCTATTTTCTTCTCTAGCTTATGTGTGCACCTTTTTTTTTAAAAAAAAAATGTAGAATATGTATAGCATTTTAAAATATTGTTTGTTAATAAATAATATTATAGTATACTTAACAGCGATGTGACGTCAATAGTTTTCAGCACAAAAGGTACAGCAATGATCTGTACATCTATGAACATTTTATTATTTCTATGCTTTGGTATGACTATGTAGTGTGTGTTGAGTTCCCGGAAAGGCTTAGGTGTGAGTGGAGCTTTATACCTTGTGTGTTAATAGAATATTCATTTGTCCCTTTATGTGTGGGATGACCACTTGCTAACAGTTCATTCAAATGAGCTTTTTATTATTCTATGTCGGAATAAATATGACAGATTAATGCTTAAGTATGCAGTAAAATTCCTAAAAAGACGTTTCAAATTTAATGTCTACGTCTATAAGCAACAACAGAAAATAAATAAATAAAATTGGTTCTTAAGCAATGTGCAATTTTTCTTGTTATTTATTCGAGCCTTATATTACGTTTTCCGGCGCGATACCGTAGGGAAAACCTTAAAATTTTCATCGAAATGTTCGCAGTTAACCAGATGGAAGGACTTAAGGGACTTGTATACATCTTTATTAAATATAACCTTTCTGTTGTGTGATGCCTGACACGAGTTTATTGTAAGTCAAGTCAAATGTAATATAATTTAATTTTCATTACTACGATGAATTTCATAATTTTATGTTTCGTTTAAACAATGTCATAAATATTTTACAATAATGTTTAAGGACATATTTTCTTCAAGAATACGCAGAAAAGTCGTTACTTTTCAACAATATCTTCTCCCAATGTGGAAAATAAGGGTCTCTCATGTTGAACCTTAATATACGTTTTTTTACGGAAACTGGAAGATATCGAACTTTTCCCATACAACAAAATCAAAGACAACAGAATCGTCTTTAAAATTGGATGAATAGAAAAACGTAAACATTTCGTACATTAAATACATTCATGTATTTCAATAAAGACATATCAATCGAAAATATATAAATATGAGGGTTCATAAGCCGTGGACGCTACATCCGAATAAGACAAACTCTCAAAAGTGTTTATCACTCAGTTACAAGATCCAGAATAATAAAATCACGATCGATATTTTCATACGCTAAGGTAAAGAAAAGACAAGTCATACAAAACTAAAAGACTAGATATAGACTTGTATTACCGAAACTAAAATCTCGGTGTTTCATAGTGTAATAAAAATAACGGTATCGAAAATAATTTAAAATCTAATTTTGAATGATTGCAATTGAAGAAAGTTTAGATTACATGAACTAATTTTGGTATTCACGTATTGTATTTGTTATTACTTATGGATATTTGAACTTTTTTTAAAGACAATTTGTGCTTTTTCTATCGAGTCCACACACTCGTTAGTAAATTATTTTTCTTCAGAAGTAAAAAATATACGAGTCTTATTAATTTTGGCATCGTGATTTTCATTGAATACTTATTCATTTATTTTTCATTATGAACTTTTCATCTGTATTTAGCCTTTATTCAACACATAATAATTAATGATCGATTAAAATTTTCAAAGCAAATGACAAAGCATATTAAAAATTGCT
Source organism: Himalopsyche anomala (assembly GCA_031772345.1). Taxonomy (NCBI): domain Eukaryota; kingdom Metazoa; phylum Arthropoda; class Insecta; order Trichoptera; family Rhyacophilidae; genus Himalopsyche; species Himalopsyche anomala. Next base: position 18,770,439 of record CM062825.1, on the reverse strand, counting down.
TACCGTACATCTATTGTTTATGATAAATTGTGCTATAAATTGTGTTCGTTTAATAATTGTTACTCTTATAACAAATGCTCTTATACCAAAAGCATTGTTTTTCGAGCGGATATTTGAACAAAGGAAAACATTCGGGATTTAATTAGTTGTGATTATATTTTCAATGTTGCTGCCCATTGTTTGCTTTTACATTTTGTAGCCAATCTTAAAATTCTCGAGAAAATCGCAAAACAGCAATGTTATGATAAATATCTTTGGATGCTTCTTTTGTTTAAGTAATGTATTGAACTTCCTGTTTTGAATATGGAAGAATACACGTTTTGGGAATTGATTGATTAGTCTGTTAAGACAAGAGAATGTTTTATTAGCATAATTAGACGAATCATGTATATAGGACCTGAATAATTGGTTTAGATGTGAAAACCAATAATAAGCATTCTCTATGATAATAGAGCACTTTAATTGGACGCTATTTCAACCAACCTAAATACATATTATTAATGTGAGTAATGTCATTGACTTAACATTTTTTTTTCTTTTGTATCTACTTTACACGAATAATGTAAGAGTAAAGAAACGTTTTCATAACGTGAAATACTTCTAAACCGTTTCAAGAATCTCTCTCGTTTTCGGACGGTAAGTATTCATTTTGTTAGTTTTGACGTTACTGTGCCCATAAATCAGTGGTCGTCAGTCCGAGCTCGCAGACACATACATACAGTATCACTGTTGTATGATCGAGTACCACTAATATCTGTCATTCATAACTCCTGACATACCAAACGGTAATTATGACAAATTAGCTAATAATCTGCAAAACCAAAGTGTCTGAATATTGTTTTTTTAAGTACATACATATTGCGTGTTTTAATTAATTTATGTCGGATTGTTATATATTGTAATATGCCGATGATTTCTGTTTTATTATATTTATCCGATAATCACCCACTGCGGTCTTGTTGGTAATATTTTGGCTCTACCGATCAGGCGGGTCAATTTATATGGAAAGGTCAGTGTCAAATTTACATTGAAAAAAAATATATATTTGCGATTTTGTCGTGGGTGTTTGTGATGTAAATTCTCCTAAAGTTGATTTCGAGTGACTTACATACAATTTTCATTGTTATAATCATTTAACTTCAAAATATTTGGCCCTTTGGAATTAGATGTAATTTCAAATATTTTTTTAAACGATAAAATACGTTTCTTAACATTAGTTGATCCTATTTTGTTATCAAATATGTAACTTATAATTAAATAAATCAGTTTTTATGAGTACTGTACTTTGTCATATTTTGGATCGATGACTAAAAGAATTTCATTGTTAGCCGAACAATTCGGAAAGTTTTGCTGATCGGCTAAGCTAAGTAACGTAAACTTTGGAAGAAGCCCGTGGTCCCAAACATGTAAACTTACAAATTTAACTGACATTTCAGTTTGCCTAGAGGATCAACCGCCACAAAATATCCATAATTCATTATATTGGGCCGTCAACTGAAGAAAAGGTGCTTCTCAAACACGCTAAGTAAATAATAATTTAGACCGCTATAACTCGAAAACCCACAATGGCGGCTTACGTATCTACCCTAGCAATGTAGAAAAGTAGCTAAGTAAGTATATTTTCTATACAAATAAAGTTATTTATTTCTTTTACAAGTGATTATATAATGAAAAGGTTTGAAAAGTATTATTTTTCACCTAGAAATTTGTAAATGATTTTAGACAAGACAATAAAAGTGTAGCGGTACGGGTCTTAAATAATGTTGTATTTTTATAAAGACTATGATTTTTCAATCAGCTGTATTAACTTCTGTGAACATGTTGCTATATTAATACATAAATCAAGGTTTTGTCTAATAAATTTGTCAGTTTATAGTCATTAGTCGGAATCTCCTGTGAATGTTTGATTGACAGAAAAAATATAACAAAATATTCGTTATTAAACTAGGATGTTCTACTATACTCCTGACTTGGCTCCATCTGATTTCAATATTTTTTTATCATTAAAAATTCATTAATATGGAAGAAAAAAAAACACAGAATTTTTAAACCGTATTGGACACATTTTTAAAGCGAAAACCGGAAAGTTTTTACTACAATGGGATAAAAAAAGTTGACCGAAAAATCAGAGACAGTTATTGGCGGCTGTAATGAAGATTATATAATATCACAGATTAATAAAATTTTCATAAAAAAATACATTGGTTTTATTTAATAAAAATACGACATTACTAACGACTGAAACTTGTGCTATGTAACTGCATTTCTAAGTAAAAAGGCAGTAACTTGCACCATTTATAAAATTGAGATATCAATACCACCTAGTAGATAATTTTAAAAGTTTTATTTGCTGTTCACTAACAGCAGAATAATCCCTGAAATACTCATATACATATAGTGCAAGACCTCATATTGAGTAGTATGTCCAACAAAATTTTCACAAAATTGACGTAGAGACTCCCTTGGCATCCATCTTATATAATATAATATACACAATCTTAAGTAGTATTACGAGACGTATTATATCGTTTGACAAATACCTATATGTTATGCTATACCACTAAATAACTGGTGGGTTACAACTTACTGTCGTTTGTCAAATAGTATTATGTCAAATAAATATCAGTATGTTGAGGAAATTAACAAATAAATCTTCCTTATTCACTCTTGTTATATTCTCTACTTAAACGTAAGTCAATTATTTTAGAATAATTATAAAATTAAAAAGCACTTAAAATAGTTAGTTTCTTAAAATAATACACGTCTTCTTATACCCGTCAATTTAAAATCAGTAAAGAAATTTATATTTCAAATTTCTTTTTAATGATGATCGATTCTAATAATCACATGTCATATCACATATCTACAAAAATTGAAATTGTTTATGAGGTTGTAGTAAATAGTAAAATTGATCCACATCGCCATTAATAATCTTAAAACTAAGCGATGATATTTCCTTTTAATTTCCCTTTTGATGTTCATCTGTCGACTTGAATACAGGAATATGCTTAAAGATGAAACCCGGGTCGTTAAGGACAAACCGTATAGTAGTGTGCAGAATTTCAACGATTCAAATTTAATATTTATGTTGTATTCGATCGAGAAATTAGCTTTAACAGAAGTTTTGATAAGTCATCATTATAACAGTATGATAAAAGTAAAGAATAATTTGCTTTGCCATGTTTTCATTTTCAAAAAAATAAATCTGTTTTAACTGTGATATAGAAATCGTAAAATGTATCATTTTTTTGTTTTAAATTCATGCTTGATTCCAATGACGAGTATATAGCCTCCCAATGGGGGTATCTCAAAAAAAGTTTTCTTGTTACTCAGTTGCTCAACTTTTCTTTTTATTCCAGGAGAGTAGGGATAAAAAGATAGAACTGGGACCGGACTAGTGGTTGATTAATCACTTTCACTGCACTCGATTATTTTAGGACTGGAATTGTGGTGGAAATTTTTATACATCACAAACATTCGTGCCTTCGAATAAAAATCGATAAATCAATTGAAAAATTCTGCTCGCGTTGAGATTCGCATGGAAGCCAACTACGTTGACCACTGTGCCATAGACCCGACCCGACTAAGTATTTGTTTTTCCGTGTCTGCTCTCAATGTTTATTATATTGACTCCAAATGGAGAAAAGGATAGGCGAGAGGGGGAATTCAAGACATCACATACATCCATGCCTTCAAACAGAATTGAAAGATCTGTAAATTTACTGAAAAGTCAATCTATAAAAACTGTACGTACTTAATGTGATTCGAACCCGCGAACCTCCTTGCTATAAGCCATTGATATTAACACTCGACCACTCAGTCGGAAAAAATAATTTTAATGTTAGTTAACTAAAATTTATTAGCTGCCTGTGAAGTCGAGTGGTCAACCTCCCTGGCTTCGGTTACGGATGTCACAGCTTCTAATCCCAGTACGGACAGTTTTATAAATAGAATTTTCAATCGATTTACGAATTTGTGGCATGGATGTATGTGATGTCTTGATTTTCCACCCGGGAGGTATCGATAACGATTAGATAACCACTAGTCCTGTCCTACCCCTATCTTTCCTTTCCTACTCTTTTTGGAAAAAGAGAGGTTTAGCAACTGAGTAACAAGCAATTCTCGTAGAAAAACTTCTTTTGAGATAAACTCCATTAGGAGTCCATATTCTCCACATTAGGAGCGGACATGGTAAATTTTTTTTTAACTTAAAGTATCTAGGTAGTAATGTTAATATGGTATTTCTATAAACTGTTAACTGAACTGATAAGAAAATCATATTGTGAAAATTAGGTTACGCCAGACTACGTTAATGTTAACAACCCAGTAAATCTTAAAACTATTCACAAGGCCACAGTTCATTATTTGCGTAACTTGCTAAGTTCATTTCGGCATTTGGCAAAGTCGTCATGACGTCACTCCATTTTCGAGGCGACACGAGCGTCACAGCTTCCATTATTATTTCAAGATGCGTATATTAAGTGTATCTTTATAAGTCTTTCTGTATACTAAGAACACACAAAAGCGTCATGACCCGTATGACATGGGTACGCTAATATTGGTTAATTACCATACTGTAGTAAATAATAATCCTTGAAAGAGTAGGGCTTGCAGTCCCGGACGAATCTATAAATGCCGGTGTTTCATATCGGGAACCGGTATAACAAAACGCTAATATTTATCTAGTAAGTATTTAAATAAATTTTTGAACAGTGTTTATAGTTTCAAATGAGAATTACATTACATAGCCTTACAGTTGACACCAATTCGCCATGAACTTGAAAAATATAATTAAAGTAAAAAAAACTGTACATAATACACATTAAAAGACAAAAAAAGTAAAACTGAACTAAACAGTTAACAAATATTGTTGCTGTGTATATCCACTTCTCAGCCGAACAGCCCTTGAAACTGGTAGGTCATATACCTACGCGAAGAACAAGTTTTAAAAAACAAAGCTGCTTAGAATTAGATATTCAGTATTTATATTAGATGGTTACGTGCTCGAGTGGTCAACGTCGTTGGCTTCAGTTGCGGAAGTCACGGGTTCGAATCCCAGTACGGACAGTTTTTTTTTTAAATTTAAAAAATGATTTATGGATTTCTGTCCGAAGGCATGGATGTATTTGATATCGTAACTTTCCACCCACCATTAATATTCTCAAAACGTAGCGAAAGCGATTAGTTTACCACTAGTCATATCCTTCTGTTACTACTCTAATTGAATACAAAAAATAAAGGTTGAGTAACTGAGTAACAACCAGTTCTCGTAGAAAAAGTTCTGATGAGACAAATTTCATTAGAAGTCCATATGAAGCGGACATGGTAAAAAAATATATTAAATGGTCGTTATTTATAAAGAATAGCCAGTATATGCATATATAATATATTTCTATAATCACAGCTATTGGCAAATTTAAAAGAAATGCTGACCAAACATAAAATTTATATTAACCATTTTCCTAATAAAATACTGTCCAATAAACTAATAAAGTATTAAGATACTGACCAATTAAATATGACTCATTTCAAAAATGGGTTAACAAATTATCTCGATGTCGAACTAATTAATCAGTACGTGTATGTCATATAAAATACGTATATCTTAGAAAATATATAAGTGATTCAACAATATCTTTGTTTGTATGTTTTTATGAATCAAAACATGAAATTATAAAGAGTCGTTCACCGATGCTGGAACCTGTCAATCCTGGACCTGTAATTATGTCCGGCAGCAGACTAATGTCTCTTAGTTTCAATGTTTCTTGAAAGAACAGGCATAAAATAATCGTACCGTATTTGTACTATACTGTAACATATAAATATCATTTGTATGCATTTTTAATTATAGAAAAAAAAACTGTTAACATTCCGGTATCATAGTTTCAATAATACTGGCTTAGAAATCCCTAAGTAAAGCTTCAGACATATTATAACTAGATGATGGATATTGCGGTAATATTATAAACCTTCGGCCAAGAATGTAATATTATGAACAGTTATTTCAATGGTCGATTTATTTATGAGTTTATCGATTGCAAACTGGTATAAAAAACTAAAATTACGTTTTTCATGTCGTAATCTCACTGTTGAACATCGATACATAAAGCGAGCATTGATCATTTTGTGGGTTGATCAAATCCAAGCCGAATGGGAGTGCAAAATTCCGTTACATTTTGTGGTAAATTTCCAATGATGATGAATTAACGATCTTCAGACTGTAGACATCTTGGAACGAAACAGTAGACCGAAGGAATTCATGCTACACATGACACATGCCTATTTTTGGTTTCTTAATTTTCCTATAATTGCGAGACTATTTCTGCACAAATATATTAAATGGTTGTTGTTGCCGAATTTATAAACAAAACAGTAATTAAGGATCGCAAATTGGATTATTTTGACTACAATCTCAGACGCGCAAGAAAGCCAAAAAATATGAGACTGAAATTCTTTTCAATAGCGTTATAAATTCGGTGTAGCGTTCAAAAATCTTTTTTATTATTAATATAAAAAAGATGTGTAGGATTCTTTTATTGAAAAATACACAATAATAAAATGACGTATGTAGTGTAAAGAGCAATAAGAAAATGTGAAATATTTCCTTCTATAGTTTACGCCTTGTTAAGAAGCATATTTGAAGAGAAAACGCGTAGGAAGTATAAAATATGTGTGCTTTGATATTTTATTTTTTCGAAAAGGTTGAATTAAGAAAGCGGATTCGTCTCGCAAAAAGTCAATTTTAAAATGTCAGTTTTTAATCATTCGAATATTTCGACTACGTTGTCGAGTGTTCAAGATCGACCAGTTTAAGAGTCTTGACGAGTATTTTTTACTGTTTAAAAAAATAATATCGGAGTGGAAAAATGTTTCTACAGAGATAAATCTTATATGATATTATTGAGTCAGTTGTGTTCGTTCTTTTGTACGTTTATAATCTTGGAGTCTTTAAAGACTAAGTACAAGAATAACTCACTGTTTCAGTTTAACTACTATTTTGGGTTATTTTGAAAGAAAATTAAACACTATTAGTTTTTATTTTAGTTAATTGAATTTCATGGTCAATATGTCATTACATATTTTAACAAATTTTACTGATGGGGTGATATGTTTACAAGTCGAACCGCGCGAAGAAAACTTTAGAAGTAATCTAAAAAAATTCTCGATTTGCCGCGTTTTTAAGCAAAAATAAAACATTTTACGTAGGAAGCATAATGACGCTTAAAGGTTGCCAGACGGACATACATATATAACATTTTGAGAAATGACAACATGTACGAATAATTGTTTGGATGAAATAGATACTAAAAATGATATGGGTAACTACAAATGAAATACAAAGTAAAGTCATCGCTCAACACTAGAGATTTTTAATAAAGATAATTTATCTGTGTGATTAATGGATTTAAGAAGAAAATCTGACGTGAATATGTTCAGCAAAAAACAAGATTAACATAATATCGTTTTAAGATGCAGTATTGCTAGTTTTAGATAAATTGATCAGGCAAAAGTACCTTGTTTATTATTGATATCAATGATTTATACTTGATTGATTATGTTTTTCTTTTCTAACAAAAAAAAACTATGTCAGATAAATTACCCTATATTTTTGGCCTTCAATTTTATTCTAATGAATTGTATGAAATATTTTTTTTATAAAAAATGTTCTTTATTCTTTATTCTTCGGCTTGCAAAAAATATTTTATTGAGATCGTGGTGCTGTAATCATAGTGATTCAGTTAAAATTCTTAGGAATACAACTGTTTCCATGGAATTATAAAAAAACGACTTGAGAAACTCATCAGCGGATTATAGTTTGGTTAGTCATAAAATAAACTACATGCTCACTGACTTTCAGAATAATCACAGAGACAATCTTCTGCTTTTTGAGAATTTTATTTATCATTGAATTAAAGAATAGTGAATCATGTAAAACAAATTCCACGGACATTGAAAGGCAGTTTTTCCCGGCAACCCTTGACAAAAATACATAGTAAAAACCTGGTATCGATAAATGATTTTAAAGGTTTTTTTTAATTCAACTATTTTGCCGTTTACAACAAAAGCATAACTATACATATTTTACGCGTCTACATAAAGAATATTCTGTGGAAAAATATCAATCTCAGAAATTGTCTTAATTCAATATTGACGTTTTAAAAAATATTTTTTTTGTATTCCGTTTCATGAAAACTTAAGAAGCATTGTCACTATTTCGTAATTGCTTCGTTTAGCCTGTTATAACCTGATTTATGTTGGAAATCACGATTTTAAAGTTTAAAAAAATGATCTATGTCTATTACATTAATTAAAAGTTTTTAAACATTGAATAATTTGATGATTAAAATGGCAGCTATTTACATTATTATAAGTAAATACAATGTATTCATCCGTTTTTCAGTTAGTAAGACTAAACGTATGTATTTTTGTAAAGCAAAGCTCGTAGAAGTTCTATCATTTGTTCCTACTGTTGATTTTCAGTACCCATACTTAATTTATATCGTACAGGTCTCGGGAATTTGTTCTGTGAAACTTTCCAGCCTAAATAAACTTGAGATTTTCTTTTAAAACTCGCCTTTAAGACTATTCGATACACTATGTAAAAGTAAAAATCAGTGATGGATGGCAAACCCCTAACATTTTATATCCATAATTGATATAAGGCACAATACATACTGTACTATGGAAATTTAATTAGTATTTATTTTTTACGTACAATATTAACGGAACACTTTGCCAATGCGCCAGGTATAAAATACATATTTAATCACTTAAGATAATCTCAATGTTAAGTAATTTTATTACTAACTAAATGAGAAATTACCTGAAAAACTGAATTTGAACTTGATAGGTAGGTAAATAATAAATTATTTCAACATGAAGATTTATAAACAAAACTTATTGATTCTAAGTGTGTTGTTCAATATGTCGCTCCAGGCAGAATACTTGTAATAAAAAGTGAGCTTATTTACGATTCTACGAATATTGTTAAAGTTCGTAGTAGAACTAAAAGGATCGCACCTAATAGAATTTAAGCAAATTGAAATATGAAAAATATCCTACACATAGAAATACAAAATGAAATATCGATTGTAATCGTCTTCTTGGTATCAATGACAGACAATTTTAAATATCATTACTTTTCATTACAATATTTATTTTGATAAAATGCCAACTTCGTTCGTTGGCGTAGAACACGAAGGTCACAGGTTTGAATCACTGTATGGACAGTTTTTATAAATTGATTTTTCAATTAATTTACAGATTTCTGTTCGGGGGCATTGATGTATGTAATTTTTTGAATTCCTCCTCTCACCTATTCTTTCCTCAAAAGCGGGGTGTAGCGAGAGCGATCAGCTAACTACTAGTCCTGCCATAGCACTATCCTTCTATACCTACTCTCTAAGAGACGTTAAGAAACTGAGTAACATGCAGTTCTCGTAGAAACTCTACTGTTGGGATAAAATCCATAAGAGTCTATATGCTCTACATTGCGAAGGGGATATGAATAAAAGGGATTTTTTTTTTATAAAATTCTTATTTTGATCGGAAAGATTTTTGGTGTTGGGTAATTATTTAACACGTTGATTAAAGTATAACTAAAGTTACACGTAAAATAATATATATAAAGTAAAAGAACGGCATAAAGCCAAAAACACATCTCAATTTGAAAGGAATTATAATGCTGGCGAGTAATATTGGTTTCGAATGTTGCAAAGGCAATCCTTAAATCTTTTTAGTGAAAAATCCATTCTTCCGAGAAAATTTTCTCAGACGATTCGATAGAAATGTTTTCTTCGCTGTTTAACGGAAGATATATATTCTTATACACGGTGAAATAAGATCCCGAAGGATCAAGAATATATTAGGGACTTTTTCCTTTTCTCATTTTTACCTTTACCCTTGAGACGCCAAAATCCTTTTTACAATGAATGTAAATTTTATTACAAAAAAAACGTATCTCATAGCAAGTTCCGTGTAATATTTATTGAATATAATTTTATACATGTCGAGACGAACTCAATGGTATCAATTTATTTTTGTCCACTTGAAAAGTTTTTTAAACTATTTTTTAGCAGCTAACAAAAGGATCACAAACATTCTTTGAATGTTTTTTTTCTAAACTTCCAGTTTACTATATACAAATGTTTGCAGTGTTATTTGAACAAAGGTTGAATAAATCGACAGTCCAATTATTAGGTTGCTTGGTTTATTGAAACACATCGTAAACTACACTAGCTGAATATTTTTTTACAAGAAGAGTTTCTTTCTATACGGCTTTACGATCTTTGCAGATAATATTAAACGGTAACTTTCATTCTATAACTTTTTATTCTACTGATACTGATTGCATTAATTCGTCAGAATTAGAATAGTATAGTATTGGTGATAGCGTGACGTACAAATAAAATTTGACAATTCCTGTACATCTATATGCATGGATATTTTTGTCTTATTATATAATACATTCTCAAAAAAAATTCAAGGCAACACATTACTTTTTGGCCTCTATGGTCTAAAAGCACCCCCGCGATGAGATATTTACAGGTTCTAATAGCTCCAGTTTTGTCAATTAAATATAAAATTTTAATTTAGTATGTCAGATCTTGGGAAAGACTTTCCTTCTCGAGTTCATTTTGTTACTTTAAAAATCTTATGAAGTTTATCCTTAGTTTTTAGGTACTTACACAAGTCGTTGATACATATGTAGATACTTAAAAACACCTAATATTTGTGAGTTTGTTTGTAAAATCTCTCAAAAGTTTCGAAGCGAGATAGGGAAATATTATTATCCAATGACATTTTACCTTCATAGTTATGACAAAACAATACCTTATAATTGTTTTAGATCTAAAACGGTTTTCCTCAACGACTTTCGATAAACTGAAAAAAAACAATACTGAATAAAACGGAAAATACGACCACCATCATCGTGAAAATGATTATCATTGGTTTGCTTCTATAAACGATTGTGTATATGTATATATGTAAATGGATATAGTTTAAGATTTATAGGAAGTTACATATAGATGATAATAAGCATTTATATGCAGTTTCAACGACTTTCTGTTAGCAATAATGTCAAAGGAATAAAAATAAACAATAATATCCAAAACAACGCAGAATAGAAAAATGATTCTTATAATTCTAACGCGCTCTAGGACTAAAAACTCCACCGAGTCAGTATACAAAAAACAAAAAATCAACTATTGGCAGCTTTTCAATGTGTTAAAGGTGTAAACTTTATTGCATTGTAGAATCAAAGCATAATAAATATTTACTTTAATGTTTTCCAAGTTTTCTTAGTACTAAACAAGTAGCTTTCTAAGAAAATATTATTATGAAAATGTTTACCGCAGCAAAAAGTTTTCTTAGTATTTCAAGGCACCAAAGAAAAGCCGCGCTGAGAAAATATGATTTTTTCTCTGTTTTGCTGACCTCTTTTAACTCACGGAGAATATCGCAAAATTAATGAGTCTTCTTACCTCGCAAATGTTTCGTGTCATGTAAGCCGCCATTTTGTCTCAAAAAGTCATTTGTTTTATTTTGCTTGCAGGGTTTTCGCTTACAAAATGGCAACCGAAAGAAATTTAATAGTTTACCAAAGTAACACTGTCTCTGTTGGCCTCTTCTCTTAGATCATAAATACATTTTGACAGTGCAGAAAAAATATTTGTTCAAAAATGAATTTTATATTATTATTTTATTAGTTTTTTCAAATAATTGCAATACAACATAATTTGTTTCAAAATTTGAATTGTTTCTATCGATATATGAAGCATTTTTCTGTTTTAAAGCTTCAGCCCAACACTCAAATGGAAGAAATTTGTGCTTAATAAATAAAATGTGCTTAACGCTTTTTCAACTTTTTAAAAATGTTTGTGATTAAATGTGATTTTTTTTCTTGCATTTTATGTTGAGATTTTATTAAAAACTGAAAAAAAGCAATCTTACAAATGTGATCTAATGTTTTATTTTTTAATAGTGAAAATGTTTCTTGGGAAATTTCTTAATCTAATTAAAAATACTTATAATATATAATTGTATTTGTCTCGATCCACTTATGTTCTTACGTTGGTATGTAAATATTGCGTAAGATTTTTTTTATTAATGAGCGCATATATAGAAGAATATAGCTAGGACAAAATTAGTGGTTAGCTGATCACTCTTCCTCTACCCCATTTTTGAGATCGGTTGGGTAGTGGCAAGGAATTAAAAAAATCACAAAAAACTATAAATCGATTAAGGAATCTGTCTTTCCTGGGGTTCGAGCTCGTTAGCTTCGCAAACGAAGCCAACAATGGTGACTACTCTATCAGCTAGATTTTACCAATGACATAATATTGGCAGTCTAGTTCTACACTTTGAGAGAAGAGACGATACACGTTTTATGATATTTATTACAATTTGAAATTATATTTTTTAATATTGAATGATTTATTTTTATATTTTAACTAAGCCTTGTGATATATAATTCTACTATTCTTCGTTGATGGTGATGAGACTCAAACGGAGTCTTTCGATGGATTCGGCGGTAACTTTGTGGAAGTTCATTTTAATATAAAATAAAATAACTTTGATTATTCCACGTCACGTGTCACATTTTGATACACAATACGTAGAATAATCAAAGTTATTTTTATTTTATATTCAAACAGAGCCAGCTATAGATACAGTTCATTGCACCCCTCATTCGCGGGTATTAAAAATCGTCTTTTAGGTATCTGTTCTTCTTTAGACTAGTCTTCTTTTTCAGGTGAGCAATAAAGTCCAGATTAGTATACGTGTTGCAGGCATACAAACTAAAAATATAATGAGTAGTATAGACCTTCATTATAAAATATTAGAACCTCCATACCGCACCATCATTTAACAGTCCGTAAATCAAATAAAATTTTATCTCTAAGCGATTGAAAATCTAAGATTTTGCCAATTATTTTCAAACAATTGCTTTGCTAGTTAGTACGTACTAGTGTAATTATTGTCACGGTTGACAGCAGGAATTTCAATTTTAATCTAATTACAATCTAAACTCTAAGCTATTACCAAATATTTTCGTATAGCTACTCTGATATTACGTAATTCTATAATGTTTGTAACGGCTGTATAACAGCAGAAATTTCAATCTTAATCTGATGAAAATCTAAGCTTTCACCACTCACTTGAATACAGTTACTTTGCAAGTATATAATATTGTTGTATAACAGAGAAACAGAGAAACAGTCAGTTTCAATCTGATGATAGCCTAAGTTATTACCGTATATTTTTTTACAGCTACTTTGTTATTACGTAATACTGTAATGTTTATCGCGACCGAATGACAGCAAGAATTTTTATTTTAATGTGATGAAAATCTAAGCTACAACAGGTTGATACTGATACTGATATAACAGCTGAATACTGAAATACCTTGATATTTTTACCCTATTAAAATGGATTTCTACCAAGTAAATGCCAAATCAATAAATATTTTCATGCAGTTACTTTACTAGTACGTAATTCTGTAATTTTTTTCACAGATGTATGACAGAAAAAAAAATCAATTTGAATCTGATGCTTTAATATGATGTACTTATGTACATAATTATATTATGCTTAAAACAACGTACCAATATTTTATTCGTGCCATTAGGAATATAGTTAAATTAAAAAAAAAACAACAATTAATGGTTATCGACAGTAAATTCCCGATCAACCAATTAACCGTATTGTAACAAGTATCTAACTAATTGGGTCTCGTCCCAATATTAATATTGACCGTTATTATAGTGCCCATAAACATATTGTGTTTGTTTAAAAGCCGTCATATAATATTATATTTCTAGAAATAATTCGGTAATTTTCTGCCAATATTAATGTATGATCAGTCTTAAATGTCGATAAACATTTGTCTTTTAATAATTTTTTTTCCCCTTAACTCTTATATTGGTAAAAACCTGGAATAAATCTATATTGCATCAATTCCAACCAACGTAAAATATTTTTACATCAAATCATATATATTTACAATGTCGGTATTACTGCAAGAGTCACTTAGATCTTAAGCAATCCGTTAAACTTTGACGATATATCAAGACAATTAGTATTACACAATGTATGTTTATATTATGTATGAAAAGTTATAATTCCAAAGTAACTAACTTAAAAATGGCAGTTGAACAAAACCGTTGCTTTTATTATATGGACTACAATTAAAATATTCCTTTTCAGATTTTTATAGGTGTTTACCAAAGATTGTGTACTTTGGATTGATTTAGGGTTTTTTTAAAATGTAATATTATTATATTAATTCATTCAAACGACCGGCAGTACATTGTAAATCTCTGTAGATTATGTTAAGCCAATATGGCTGTTCTGTCTTTGAGCCGTGACGTCTCTCCGACAAAGCGATGTAAATGTAAAAGCTTCGCTGAAGATGAATTATTATCCATCAGTTTACACTGTCTTGCTTGATATCGGAGTGCTTGCATTTTTACGATGTCTTGTTTTATTTTAGTGTAAACCAGAGCCACCGTATATCATTATCACTGACATGGAATACAAGTGTCTTCCTGAACTCTTTGCGACATTATTTATTGAATGATTTAAGCTGACAAAGATAAAAGAGCTTTAGTATACGAATAGTTAAAATTGTACGTTTTATTTTAATAATAATATATTATTTAATATATAAAGTATCCCAACAGAAGTTTTCCTACGATTTTTTTTTAGTCGCTTAACATATCTTTTTCAAAGAAAATAGTAGGGATAGAAAAATAAGGCTAAGACAAAACTAGTGGTTAACTTATTGCTCTCGCTACGCCCAGTAGTTAAAGGAATGGAAGAGTGGTAGGGAAAAAAAGCGTATAAAATTGCCTTCATAAAAACAGTGTCAACCAGCTTTCGTGTACTTGAGTAGATTTTCGGGTAATTTAAATAATAACTTCAACTTCTTCCATACTAAATTTTGCTTATAGAATCTAATTATATAAATAAATAAATTGTCCCTTTCACCTCTACCGCTACGAGAACCTTGAAAGCTCAACAACATTGACCATGAGTCTGAAGTGTTTACGTAGATTTTCCTTGGAAAAGTATAGGTAAGACGTAGGCATTCAGTTTTACGCAATTCGAAATGTCAGTTGCAGAATCACAAGCTTGGATGGTATGAGGTGGAAGGCACCGCGATTTTATTTTATGTTAGCTAGAATAACGTGACAAGTTAAGTAAAAATGTTATTGAATGAAATTATGCTTTTGTTTTATAAGAATCGAATAATATTGTATTTGTAACAAATAATGTAATTTATTTTACAACAACATACTGTAAATAGAACAAGCATTAACGTTTAAAAATATGTATTTGTTTTTATTACTACGTCTGTCTGTAACACTCAGCATCACACTGTGCTTCCAGACGATGCACAGAGAGAAAAAAACAGTTTTAAAGAATGAATAAAATAAGAATTACAATAAAAATACACCATTTGCGTATTATAGTTTGTTATTAATTAATACTGAATTTACAGAGTAAGACATCAAAAAATATATATG
This sequence comes from Himalopsyche anomala, assembly GCA_031772345.1. Taxonomy (NCBI): domain Eukaryota; kingdom Metazoa; phylum Arthropoda; class Insecta; order Trichoptera; family Rhyacophilidae; genus Himalopsyche; species Himalopsyche anomala. The sequence continues at coordinate 18,754,906 of CM062825.1, read as the reverse complement.
AAATCACTAATGATAGAAAACTTCCTCTGATGAAAACAACGTATAAAAAATATCAAATAACTATCTAGCATGAAAGTTGATATTAGCTTAAAAAACTTTTCAAAGAGTAACGTTTAAGCAAAAGGTTAAAAATATATAATATGTTGTCAGTTCGTACTTACAATATAAAATTATATTCTCAGTAAGGTGTACTTTGGAATTGTAAGTTTAACATGTTTCAAGGGACCATTGTTTTCAGTTTCCACACAAGAGAAAAAACTTTCACGTTCCCATTCCAAGTGAAAAAAAAGCCTTTCATACAAAAGCTACTCTTTAAACGAGACAAATGTAAGTACACTATAATATTATTATTTCTCAACTCTTTTCGATTATAACTTATGTTTTATTGTATTGTTGAAACAAACATTCAAAACACATTAACTGGTAGAAATCGTTTTTTAACTATTATATGGAGATTTGAGACGCCTAGAATTATAACTCGAATTCTCCGAAATCGAGTTATATCTTGCATGATATTTGTTTGATTTCTGTGTGTGTATGTTACTTTTAGTATCATAATGCACTTGCAGACGATGCGCAGAAAGAGAGAAAAGACTAGAATTGAAAAGCTTGAAAGTAGCATACGTTTGCTAATCATTTTTTTTAAAAAAAAGGTAATCAATCGTACGCGATTAAAATAAAAATGAATTACCAAGAATTAAATTTCAATCGATTATTGTTTTTTACTTAAATGCGTTTGTAATATATTTTCTTTTAAATTCCCGTAATTGCCTTAGTAGTATTATATGTATTATATTTCAGCGCTTTTTGCTGATAAAAAGCTTTGCAATCAATTTTAATAATCCATCGCTTCGACAAAATGTCACTTCTGTCGCAGTAGTACTGTTTTATATTTTAAATATATTTTTTTTTTGCAAACATGTATTGACAGCCTTGATTGACAGTTTTCCGCCGAGAAACATTAATCATACAGATTTTGTTTACCGGAAAATAGCACTTCACTGCCTACGTCATTTAAAACACGATACTCTTTTTTGTGGATTTTTCTCACTAGAGCTTAGCGGTTACGAACTCAGTCGGTCCAACAATTCCAATAAATTTAAATTAATTACACAGCAATTTAATGGTTGAAAATAAATCGATGGAGCTTTTGCGGTGTGATGTAGTGAAGTATCAGTGTTTTCCTAAAATTGCAAATATAATATTTCACGAGTAGCAGTTATTGAATCCATATCAATAAGTGTACAAAAAAATAAATAATATAAACCCATTAGAAGTGAAGTGAGCCAAGTAGTATTTTTAAAACAAAAAGTTAGAAGCGTCATAATATTTTACACGTTTTAAAGTGTAGCAAAAATCAGGGCTGTAGAGTCGTGAAAAACGAGCGACTCAGACCTATTTAAAAAAAGAATATTCAATGATGTGTATTCAAACCACAATAGTATATAGCAGTGAAGGAGAACCTGTGGCCTCTTGGTTACTCTGATGTGGCCTTTTGACTTGATCAAAATATTCACTTCGGTCAAAAAATTATACGTAAGCGTTTGGAAAAAGAGCGTAATAAACCCATTTTATGTTCGACAGTCGAAAAAATGGACTGTGTTAATATTTTCTTTATTGCGGCCTTATGTTGAATGAGATAAATGAATGTGGCCTTTATAAATGAAAAGGTTCCCCACCCCTGATCCATAATGTTGAAATTGCATGCTTGGCTGACTAAAGATGATCTGGGACACATATATATAAATTGAAATGAAAGGATTGAAAAAAAATTCGTTGTCGGAGTCATTTTTTATTTTAAGGCTGGACTCGGAGTCGTGTTTTTTACACGACCACACAGCCCTGGTAAAAAGGTATCTTCAGGCGTTCAAGTTTATCCGTGCACTTGAACGCCTGAAGATGCTGAAATGCGAAACCAGGGTCATTAGTGACAAACTTGAGCGAATATACATAATTTGAACGATTCAAATTTAAATTCATTTATGTTCTTATTTTTTCACCGTATTTCTTTTAGATATTTTTTTATTTATTAATTAAACCTCAAATTATAAAATACGTCATTGAGTCATGGAAAAAAATAGTAGATGATGATAAAAATGAATGAATTATGTTATGTAGCACATGAATTCGATACATCATAAAATTAGATGAGAGAGTGAGTCATGCACACAATAAAAAAAAAATGTTAAAATTTATCGCTCCAATGGTTTACCTCAGTTCCTTTTCGTTGAATATTTGATTTGAAAAGATCTCCATTGTGAATATTGCCACTTTTATACGTTTCGAGCTTTTTTTACCTTTCATGAATATTTTACAAGTCAATTACAAAAGTAATACAGTATGGGCCGTTAACATCTCACAAGCCTGTAGAGTCTAAAATCTATTGTACTCTGAATCCATATCAGATTCTGACTCCAACTCCGATTTTACCTTACAAGGATAATGAAAGGGTATTGTGTATTTTATATCAGACACAAATTAAAAAAAAATATTGTTTACAAACACTAGCGAAGAATTATTAAACATAGTCGTATTGTACGAAGAACACCGCAATTTTGTTTCCCTGGAAGACTTCAGTTAACAAAATCACTTTTGTGTAGATAAAAACTCTGCCTGTGTCCATTAAATCTGTAATTATTGTGTTGTACTATATCATAGTTGTCTAATGCGGTAGTTGTTTATCGCTATAGAGCAGTGTCTGCCAAACTGTGTGCCACAGCACACTAGTGTGCCGCAAGAAGTCTCAGGTGTGCCGTGAAGGAAGAAGCTTGAAAACTGTTTATTTTAAATGAAGCTTATTCATTTAAATTTTCTTCGATTTTAAATAAACTTAACACCGAACGAACGGTACAAATAAATATTTGTCACGTTTCTCAATAGTCTTCTTTTCCATCACTTGATTATCAAATGTACCTGTAGGTCATCAACCATTCCTAAGGTTTGACAGTACACACCCAATACCAACAGAGGAACAAATTTTAATAGATTAAAAAAAATGGCTCTTTGTACAAAGCCTCATTTTCTAAGGTAGAGTTGTCAGCATTTTGGATATTGCTATAGAGTCAATATCTTCGATTAGCTACAACAGCAATTAAATCTCTGTTGCCGTTTAGATCGTCGTATCTTTGCGAATTTGGTTTTTCAGCACACGTGGAAATATTTTTTTTTAAAAAACGAGAGCGTTTACAGATGGTAGAAGAGAATTTTTTGTTTACCTAATTTAGATCAGCATTTTGAAAAAAATCTTTCTAAAATCAATTTCATTCTTCAAACTAGTGAAATTATTACTAAATATGGTCATACATGTTGATAAAATATTTTAAAGAATGTTACCTACACCAAAAGCCGTGAAGTAAAAAAGTTTGGCAAACACTGCTATAGAGATACGGACAACAGGATATATTATCTCATGTAAGTAATGTTTCATATCAACCGATTATTTTATTCGGTTATTTAGGTGAAACAAAGAAAGAAAAAACTAAAGATTAATAGCAGTTTCATATTCCATCGCACGATAAAATTTCATTTTCATTTAACGAACAGGCATTCTCCGGTTAAACAAATAAAATGTATTTCAAAGATAATGTGGAGTGTATAATTTTCTGTAGTGTTTATATATAGGTAATATAAGGATTTTTCGAAAACTAGTTTTGGTTCGATATTTATATAAATATGAAGAATAACTAGCAACTCTAGTATAAAAGCAACCAAAATATACTTTGATTTTTAAAAGAGGGTGGGCGGCGAAAATTGAAAGCATTCAATCTTGAGTACAAATTTACTGAATTTCCTATACGCCCAGTATAAATTCTTCTAAATATAAGTTTAAATGTCGTGTTTTACATAATCAAACGTTTTCTACCACTTAGCTATGGTAACTGTTGATTATTCAATTTATGACAATTGAAATCTAAAACGTTATCTTTTTTCTAAAAAAATCTATTTTAAAGTATACTGGTGATTTCATTAATCACTGTTCGATGGTCGTTAATTGGTTTAATTAATTAAATTTACTCCCGCAAACAAAGTTGAAGGGTTTTGCATTTGTTTTTATTTTCTAATAAGTAGATTTAAACTACTAACTTCACTAATAGCTCAGAATAGAAGAAAACCGAATTGCAATAGTAAGTTTACCAAAAAATTTTACTATCAACCACAGTTTGCTATGGAGATAAGCAATTAATAGGAATTTAGGATGACTTTTTTGAGTGTAAATTAATCTGTTTTGTAATCCTTAGATAAATACAATAATTTCTAGTAATATATAACATTATCGGTTGCAGTATCATAAATGGTTGATCTTTTAAGAATATTAAGATCAGGCAGGATGTAATAATATTATACATTTAAATTGATAACTTTGCTATTTCGCTAGTTATTCAACGGGACGTCTCACGTGTTTTTCCTCTTGGTAAAGTAAAACTGAATTATTTGTGCAATTAAAATGTTGGTATTACGAATATTTTATTATTTTTATTCTGCCGAACTCAAAAGTCTTTCACACTCAAAACACTTTATCTGTATTGGAATTTTACCAGATTCCATTGATAAACAATATAAAACAATTTAATGCCAAATTTCCAATGAAATTATTTGCATATTCATGATTCATCTTTCGAAATCAACGTTGAATTTTATGAGTTAATTTGCCTTCATTAAAATCTTCCATCTGACCGAAATCATTCGCCCTTTAAATTGTGTTATAAGTTAAACTTGTCTTTTTGCTGAATTTGCAAGAACAATTATTTATTGAGTCTGATTTATAATATTTCGCAAAATGAATAAAATACATGAAATATTGTTGTTGTAAGTATGATGAAATCAGTGAAATGATATTTTGAAAACACTCGACTGATTATGGTTTGATTTATAAATTATAATTCTTGCCCATATGTTTTTATAAATATAATTAATTCAACAAGTCTTTCGAATACACAAATCAAGCTTAAAAATAAATGATGTGGATAAAATAATTTTACCCAATTTATACATATTTTTAAAATTAAATCATCAGACTTATAATAAGATTCAAACCGATGTCCAGAGAATAAAATGCTTGAAATGTAAACAAATGTACTAATGCATTGTTTATTTTTATCTATATAGTATAGCCGCCTGTGTGGTCTAGTGGTCAACGTCGTTGGCTACCGCTACGGAGGTCACGGGTTGGAATCCCAGTACGAGCAGTTTTATAAATTGATTTTTCAATCGATTTATGAATTTCTTTTCAAAGGCATGGATGTATGTGATGTCTTGAATTCCCCCCTCCCACCCATCTTATCCTATGAACGGGGCGTATCGAAGGAGATTAGCTAACCACTAGTCCTTTCATAGCCCTTTCCTTCTATTCCTACTCTCTTTGGAAAAAGAGAGGTTGAGCAACTGAGTAACAAGCAGTTCTCGTAGAAACACTTATGTTGAGTTAAACTCTATTAGGAGTCCATATGATTCACATTGGGAGCGGACATTGTAAAAAAATAAAATAAATATAGTATGTATAGCTTCTTTCAATGAATTATTAAAATGGATTTTTAGGAACATATATGATTGGAATTTGTAAAAATTCAGATTTATGAATAATATTGTTTATTAAACAACTGATTATTTAACTATCTGAATCCGGATAAAAAAATAACAATATTTAAAAAAACAAATGACTATAACCTCGACAAACTCGACAAAAAATGACTATAAACAAATGACAAAAAAGTCGATCTCGGTAAAAAGCAATTGCTGGCCGCGTGATTCTAAATTAACCGGTACCGTAAGACGGAACGATCCCACTAATATTATCGGCTATTAATATGACGTTGGCTTCTATCCTCCTTATACTTTGACTTAGCGAATCAATACAATCTTGTCTATGTTAAAGACAATAAGCTAATGCTTTGTGTTTTATATACTACGTATATTTAAAGATAAATGGTAACAGTTCCAAATCCAAAGAAAATACATTTCGCATGATACGAAAATGTATGACCTGAGTAAGAAACACTGAGACTATATAATATTTTTTATTTTGATACCCGAGAAAGGGTTGAGATTAACGATGTGAAATTATTCTATATAGAACACTAAACTAAGGCAGTAGCCAAAACTTGTGGTGGGATTTTAAAAGAGGCGCTCTGACGTCACGGGTCCGCGAATGTGACGTGTTTCATCGGTGAATGCGCGTCACACCATTCCAGCGTCGGCGTCGGCGTCGACGGAGTCTGATTACAAACAATTAATGGATACTTCGCTAAATCACGTTAATTATTTCGTACTTGAAGACTCACATGCTTATCCGACCAAACTACTTTTAATGAACGACAATTAAAAAGCATTTGAATAATGACATGCGAATTTGTAAAGGATTTTTTTCCACAAAAATTGGGTTAGAATAATGACGACCATATAATTCAATTGATAACGATCATATTATTAAATATAAACATGTCGAGATATGGAATATTAAGTTGAGTATTTTTATAACTTATCTACGAACGCAAGTTTTCGAAAATTAACATCGGTATAAAATTAATTACAATAAAAGACATTTAACATACATAACGAAAAAATAATAATCTTGATTGCTAAAATTTGAAATATTGTAAAGGTGCTACAAAGTGCACTATAAGAATGTTAAGAGTACACACCGAATCTTAATTATAATACAAAACGGATTGTAGACGATTTGTTCTTTTATTCAAATAATTATGACGAGGAAGGTTTATGTATGATTTAGGAAGAAATAAAGCATGTTAATCTACTTGTGATACCTCCAATTAAAAAGTTGAAAGAGTAAGATACTTAGTTCCACAAACATTGTATGACATAGTTAAATGATAATTAGGCATCGTGACGTTACCATATTTTAAAGGACTACACAGAAATTTAATTATATAAAATAAATTTCGTTTGGAAAATGAAAAATGAGAAATTTAACATTGAAAGAAATAAGAATAAATATTATAAAATATGTATATATGTGTATGGAGTAATGTCAAACACTAGTTGAATTGATAAAAATCATTTTTGTATACACTAAAAATAAAATATTCTTTCATGATTATATTTCTATTCAAGCCTGAAATTATTTTATATGTATCCACAAGCGACTCGTTGAAAGGAGTAACATATTTGTTAAGTGTATTTTGTATTTAAAAAAAATATAGTTATTAAATTATTTAATGTTTTTAATCAGCATCCCTTTTGATAAACCCATTTAATTCAGACTATGAATGTGTAGTAATTATAATTCAGTTAAAATCTAACAGAATATCAAGCCCCTATTGCTTAACCCTGAGGCTATCAACATTGATCCGTAGTTTTAGCACAGACCGTATTAACGATTAATTACGATAAAATTATATCATAAGGGTGGTATTACCTTGAACCTTTATCGAGCATTGTGTTTGAGACTCACAGAGAACGGGACGGCTCTCTCAAGTCTGGCCAAGTGATCTTGATACTTAAGGTTCTCGAAGCTGCTTGTTTAATGACTTAAGTATTGGATGTACCTACAGGCTATCAAGTTAATTTGAGATGCCACTGAACGTTTTGATTAATGTGACCTAAGGCTTAATTATTAAATTTATCAAACGCACAGAATGTGTATATAGCTTACAAGCATAATTTATACATACATGAAAATAATATATCAATGACTATACTTTAGTCATATTTCTGATCATTAATAATGGTAAAATATGAATATGTAAAACATATCGTCCTTGTCCTGGTAAAACAATAATGTCGGAAATACCAATTTTGAATAAATCTACGTTGAAAATTTATGCATCCAATTAAATATGAATATTTGTTTTATTTATTGTCCATATATCAATGAAATAATTATTGTACAGAAAAAAAAATACGTGAGATAGGTCATGATATTACAATATAAACTTTTTTTTATCTCACCTGACTTATAAAACCTTTTTATGAATATTTTTTCAACAGTTGTTTAAATGACCGTTTTTACGAGAGATGTGAAAAAAATAGCATTTAGTATATATTCCTTAAAAAGTCTATTCTGTATTCATTTTCTTGCCTTCTGAGAGACCGAATATAAATGACAAATAATAACCATTTTGACACTTTTCTGTACTTACATGTTTATAGCTTAGTTAATGGTAAAATAAAGAATCCTAGTCAAAAACAACTTCTGTAATCACTGGTGACGCTTTAAAATTTCGTTCCGTATTTTTGTAAATAATAATATAACACAAAATTTGCTTTTGTTAAAAAATCATGTTTAAATTTAAATCAGTGACAAAAATCATTTTATGTAGTATTGGGCAAGAATTATCAAACACTTACGTTTAATATTATTTCAAAAAGTTAAAAAACATCTAAAAATACAGTAAAGTATTAAAAACGTTCTTATTTACTAATTGTGTCGATTGGTGTTACAAAAAATAATTTTCCACAAAATTATCTCAGAATTCCTTTCAAATAACCAAGAACTTGGATATTTTTGAAACATTTTACAAAATTTACTGAACGTAACCTATTTTTGTGGCCGTATTATATAAGATTGGATACAGTTTAAAGAATCAAGTATGTTGACAACGAAAATATGTTCTTTTATATGTTAAATTATATGGGAATGATAAGTAATATTGTTATTGTTTTCTATCCAACAGACTTGTTTTAGGCATACAAACCTTTAAAAGTTGGATCACTTGAAGAGATATGTGCCTGGCCATACATTTCTTTCACCTTATATGAGGTCAAAATGAGAATTACACCATTCTCGAGAGTTTGAAACTCAATTTTCCTGATCATTTTTTGAAGAATAGCAGACATGAATTTCTAGTTCTTTCAAAGTGTAGAACTTACCTGCCAGCAAGGATCCCATCGAAGAAAACTTTATCAATGCTTAACAGTATTATATTAGATGTCAACATATTCCGCTTGGACGAGTGAGTTTAGACAAATACTATTGTTTATGTATTCAAGTGTCAGAGCTCACTTAGCTAATTTTCTTGTCAATTTGTTTTTCTATTATTTTATGTTAACATCCCTTTTTAAATTGCAGAAAAAATAAATGTATAATACCTAAGTTTTTTGCATTGGACATATAAATAAATAAATGTCCTGATAGTAAATCATAAATAAAATAAAATCTATAAAGGGATAAGAAAATGAAAACCAGAAAATATACTTGTGAATATATATAATGTATATTATATTTCATATTTTTAAGTGACTATGTATACCTAATTTGTTTTACATGGATTAAATATTTACAAAACAGAGCAGTTATCTACAAATTTCATAGAACACGTACCAAATTGGAAAAGTATTAACATTAAATATAATTTACAGAATTATGAATTACTTGTGTAATCTAGTTGAATATTAATAAAACATAATATAGTAATTGGCACATAGTTATGTAAAGGCAAAGTAAACAGTAAATAATCTCTAATCCAATAAAATATATATTTTATAAAATAAATTTAGCAAGCAAAATAAATATGTTTCATAGAACTCTCAATATTTTATCAACTTTACTTAAATATTTAAATATTTTTAACATCTCCATGAGTATTTAAATTGTCTTAATAATTTAAAAGTTATTTTGTATTTCTAAACATCTACTTTCTTAAAATTGATCCATTTTAAATGAATTTTTAACTACTCACTTATTTATCTATTTACATTTTTTACATATCTTTGGAGGTCAAAAATCTTTTAGTGCCATTAATTAAAAAGATAAATTATCATTTGAAAAATATGTGCAAAAATAATTTTATGCTATATACATACGTACATAAATCGTATGACATGTAGAATCTTTGACTGTTTTAGCACACGATAAATTTAGCATGTTAATACTACTTCTATTTTCTACTAGAGTTTGGTCATAATTTAATCGGAATGTTCTACTTATATTCATTATTTTTTATCTTTAATCGTCTACAGTGAAGTGTTTAATATACATTTACTTTAAGTAATGAAAAAGCACAACGATTCAATTATCGAGTAAAACCACAACCCTGTGTTTTCTTTAAATTTGATCTTAATTCTTCAAATTATACATTTAACTCAATCGTTTTAATGAAAAAATAGCACAAAAGCAAATTGGTGACATTTTATTTAGTTATCTATATTATAAAGTGTTAATATGTAATAAAATTCTTAAAACTTTAAAATAAATAATATTACAGTGCTCGGCTTGAAGATGACACTAGTAACAAGAATGTTTGCTACAAATAGAGTGACTTTATTGCGATGCATAAAGTAACGTAATACAAAATGATTGGCATGTTTTTAATACTTCGTTAGATGGGGTCACCCACTCACTGTCAGCAAAGTTGTATTAATAGAAATCATTATATAAAATATGAAATAGTTAACACAAAAAAGGAATCTTATTAATGACATACTGCCCGCACTGAGCGTATAGTCCGCTATTTATAAAAATAAACTTTATTTCCGCTTTAAAGCTTACTTTTTGTAATAAAACCGGAACTAAAATTAAAATAAAATATATTTTTAAAACATAATACAACATTCTTAAATTGCATAAACCTATATTGATAGAATGTTGTTACTTAAAAATTATAATACTCAAAATCAAAAGCAATTCCGTAAGTTTTCTAATAAATTAAATAAAAACTCATTTAAAAGTTTTTACGTTTTTAAGCTCTCCTGTAGGGTTGAATAATTGTAGAGTTTCAAAATTTTATCTCAGAATAAGTAATAATCAACCTTTTTTTGTGTTTTTTTCGTAGACGAGTTTATCGATTATTTATTAGAAGTCTTATAAAAACATTAATATCAATGTCATGGTTTACATAATACTGACGTCATTAATATGTATTTACGCATATTATTTATTTTGCGACATCTTTGAAGTAAAACAAACATTTGTCTAATAATACTTAAAATTTAATCGTTTGCACAAAACAAAGCATTAAAATCTTCTACAATGATCTGTTTCAGTATTAGTGCAGTGTTTATATTCAAAATAAATAGAATCTAGGGAGGTTGCAAAACAATTGCATTTGCATATATCCTTAGTCAGCAATTTAAGTCACGATACTGGGTGGCTAGAAATGATCATGCATTAGGAAACTTGTAAAACATTTTAAACACTATTTTCGTAATATTTTTTTTGTGTCATGCTAATTTTTATCTGGCCAGTATGTTAAATGTAAAAGAATTTTGATGTAAAAGTAAATATGTCCTCTATACCCAACATCCATAACCACATCGGGTGAATGGAGATATTTAGTTTTCAAGTCACTTTGCATCAAAGTAATGAGTATAAACTGCTTGTAAAATTTTAATAGCATAACGCTACGGGGTTTGTTTTTAACAAAAAAAAAAACAACAATCAAAGAAATAATGTCAAATTTAACAATTTGTGTGCACCATTATTAGGTGCGATGAATTTAATTATGTTAAATTTAAATTCTTACTTAGAGAAAGTAAGATTTGACAAAGTTAGATTTCACAATAAAAAAAGTAATGCTGTTTTCGATAAATTTTGATTATATTTGTGACAAATATCAATACACACATCTTTTTTATTATTTAGAGATAAAGTTATTTACACGTGTTATTAATATTTAAGATGTTTTTTTTCTACTTTTTTCAAAAAGTAAATACCGCATGCAAAACGAAAACAATAAAACGTCCAAAGAACGGATTTAGTATCATATTTAACTGACCACGTTTCTCACCCTGTCACACAATTATGATTGCCAGAAATGTTTTGAGCAATATAATCTGTACATTTAACGCTTGTCGGCTGATGATTAAACGATCAATACTCTATGAAAACTCCATTGGTATTGTGTTTAAATTAAATTCAATGAATGGATCTCAAAGAGGCCGACAATAATACAAAAAGGAGCATCTGATTTTGCGAAAACCCCCTCAACCACACCAGTTTGTTATATCGAAGTTTTACTGTTACTATAATTTTCTACCCAAAAATGACAAGTATTTATTTTATCAAAATTATTAAAAACTTTTATCCAAGTTAACTTGTAAACGCTCGTTTTGTATTACGAATGACGTGTAATTAAATGGGTTTTTGAGCATGCAGTTCCTTATTTATTTGCAAACTTGACTACAATCTGTTTGCAGAAAAAAGCTGGTCATTGATATATGTCATTTTTTAAAGTGATAAAAGAGTACGTGTCTTTATAATTTTTGAGCAATCTAAACAATATCTCAGCCATGGAAATAAAACCACAATACTTTATGTGCAATTGGTAATAAATAGATTTTATAATTACACGACAAACTTTGATTAGTATTACTTTTATCAGTTTCAATCTTGTTGAGTGGTTTAAATTGTAACAAAAACAATTTTTGAATAAGATAACTAGAAGTTTACAAATTTAATAAAATAATGATAAAATATCTTAAAGATAATCAAAATTTTCCATTTAATAATTCATTCCAAGTCTTGCCAAAATATGGCTGTAATGCTTAAAATATAGAAATTCTTAAGAGTTATGTAAATGTTTTTTTAATCGTAGTTGAAAGAGGGTCGCTGTAAGAAAGAAAGTTCTTGAGCAAGGGCGTTGTACATAAAAATAATACTTTGAAAACATTATTTTGATATTGTTTCTTTTGAAAATTTCTTCAAATCTTTTGAATCATTAAAAATAATGAGATACACATTGCGGAAAAAATACATAAAAACAAAACAAAAAACAGAAAACACTTAGATGGCTAAATATGTTTTAAATGATTTTGTAACTGAGTTTTATGTACATTGTTTTACGTGTATAAATTATAAAATTTATTACTACAGTAAAGATTCAAAACTCACCCGTAATAAACTTATATCTTGATAATAAAATAATTATGTTTTTTACAAACCACAGCAATATAAAATATTTAAATAATATAAGATGAATATTTTTTGATCTTTGTATGTTTATATTGTTTCATAACATAATTTTTCTCTTAGGTTTTTTCAATAAAATATTAAGCAATGAAAGATTACTCGTTTTATTACTTAAGTTTTGCAAAAAAAAAATCAATAATTTTGGTCACGTGGAGATAATCTTATATTATTTAGTCTCACTAGAGATTGTAAAATTTTCAATTAGAATATAATAATTGTTATTGTTTCTGATAAATACTTTATTATTATTAATGAATGCATACATATTTTTTGTTAGAAAAAATAAAAATTAAACTCAAATAACAAGCGTAGAAAAGAATACATCATTTTAAAATCTATCGATCTTTATAACTAGTTTAAAGATATTTTCTAAATATTTGGATAGTAGAAAATTATTAAACTTGATGCTAAACAATATATAACTGCAAACAAAAGATTTTTTTTACACAGGTGCACTCTATTAACTCTATTTATTATTTTTGTGAAAACAATTATCGAGATTGATCTATATCACGACGAGTGTTATGTATGTATTACAATAAATGAATAACTTAAGATATTAGCTTCTATACAATTGTGAATAAGAATATAATTATTTTTAGGCATTATAAGCTAACGATATTTTTACAGATTATATAATATTAATTGTTGGAAGAACCAATACATTTAAAATATAATTAATTATTTAAAAACTATAGTAAGAAATAGGTATAATAGGATACTAAAAAATATAAATAATGAAATATTTTTTTAATAATATCTACTTACAGTAAAAAGTCTTCATTTAAAAGCGTTTTTTACACTTAAATAAAAAGGGGTACAATAGACAATAATTTATATAAAAATAGATAAAATGATTACCCTTTTTGCGGCTCACTCTTTGTTACGTCGAATCTATTACTCTTTTCCTCTTACATTATTGAAAACTTTTTTATTGGACGTGTTTTTAGCCGCGTCATTTATATTATGATTGAATTTGTCGACGACATCTTTGACTTTGACACTGGAGACGATAATTTCGTTATCGTTTTTTGAGATCGCGTTTCTATCCGTTTTGCTAGGTTCAGAGAACACCATGTTGATGTTGTTAGTGCCGTTTTTAAAATGACTTTCGTTAAATGGAAAATCCGTGTTGATTTTGTCGAACGCTATCGATAATTCTTGCGGAAATTCTAAAGAGCTGTGGCTTCCGCTCGGAGAGCTCAGGTCTAACGAACTCCCCGGAGTCTGGCTGAACCTCTTAAAGCGAGAATTATCTTTGACCCGTTGCACGATTTCATCTTCGTCTTGTGACATCGCTCTGAAATTCGACAGACATCTTGGCGTTGTATTGTTTTCAGGATCAACGTTGACATTAACTTCAGATTTCGAATCGTTCCTCGGATTTATAATTGGACTGTCAGGGGCTTCGTCATATGTTATTGTAGGGTTTCTTGACAGTGTGTTGGGGGTGAGTTCTCTGTGCCCCTCGCTGGGTGGTGATTGATGGTTTTTTTCTCCAATCAACCAGTATGTCACCATTTTGCCTTTACCCTACAAGAATAACACATTTACAATCACAAATAAAATACAGACCTTTTTTATAATTAATAAAAATAAAAACACTCAAAATTGGCATAGAAAATAGTTTTTTATTTAAATATAACAAAAGGTAGTTTCCACGTATTGACCAATACACAATATAATCTGTATCTGAATAAATTAAGATTTAATTCATATTTTTAAATTTAATTTCAACCTACTGAGACCAAATTAATTAAAAAACCTCAAAATATACCAGAGAAAATAATATCTATGTAATTATATCAATGCAACTTTTTTGAAATTGTCGATTGATGCTTTTATAAACGATTGTAAATTATAATTTTAGTGAGGATTAAAAAAAATCTGATTCAAACCCTCATCTGAAACCCGTCAATATATCTCTGTATGGACTCAAAAGGTTACGCCGAGAAAAAGATTTGCTATCATATTAACCAAAAAAATACTTATTCGGCGTAAGAATTTCAAAGATCGGTGTAATTACATTGTAAAGGTCATCAATATTATATATTTAAAAAATGTAAAGATCTGCTTAATTTCAGGTATAAAAACTATTGTTTAAAATTACTGAGAAGGTATATTGCACGTTGTGCACTTTAACATCAAAGCAATGTTGACTTTGCGAAGCTGCAAATATTAAATCTCATGCGGCAAAATTTCTTGTTTATTTTGTGAGGTAAAATTTATGAGAAAATTTTTCCATTTTCCTCGTCTCAAGAACGAAAAACATATAAAATTGTTTTGTTGAATATACTAAGTCATGGTTAAATGGCTTGTTTTATTTATATTTCATAAAGTTTATGGGATTAATGTTTATATAAATTGAAAACACTTAAGATATAAGCTATTTTCACAGAAAAATAGCTGGCAGAGGTTACTGAAAAGGTGAAGGTAAAGTATATGTAAATATACTCTCGTGAGCTTTTATAGCTTGCTATGCTTTTAATGTGTGTGACATTTTTACGCCCAGCGAAAACGAGGTATAAGCTATCAATATTTACATATTTAGTTTAACACTCAAAAAAAATTGCTTGCAATTTTTTTCCAAATTATAATAACCGATGAGATAAAAGGTGAAAGTTTATGTTTTACATATATTTTTCTACAATGATCTTATAAGCAGTAGAATAATTTTCTTACGATAAAATGGATAGGTGACTCTGGAAAATAAAACAGTTAGTCCAATTTTCCATTTTTAGAATTATTAAACATAAACCAGTTTAGTTATTACATAAACTAAATTCAAAAATGGCAAAAGATTTCCACATTTATTAAAAACGTTAGAATCAAAAGATTACCAATGTTATTTTTAAAATTCCGTCTTATAAAGGCCGGTCTATGGATTATTGTTGCCGGAATCATAAATGAAAACATATATTGCTTGGTAGAAAAGATTGGATAAGTTTGGTACACACTTATAAATATTTTCAATAGCCAACGTAGAACATTATTCGAAAATTTAAAACACTTTTCGCATTCAGTAAAAAATTATTTTGTTCAATTTGAATTATACAGCTATGTATTTCTAATTTGACTCAATACTTACGCTTATCAATTTTCATATCAATTGCGTATTTATAAATATATATATCACAGATGAATTAAATGCTAATCACAATCAAAAGCCGTAGATATTTCAAAATTAAATGAGACCTGTAAATTACTTCTACTCTGGAGGAGCGGTAAGATGTGTTGGAATTCTTTGCTTGAAGTATTATTTCTGTATTTTTTTATTCAAAGAAAAGAAAACATGCTTCTCAGCACTATTTTTGTTTGTTAATGATCTTGCAAAGAATACTTGATTAAGAACAAAATACGAATATAATGAATCATAATAATTTGCTCACCTTCATTGAGATCTCTCCTCGGCACTCCAACTCGAAACATCCAAATGTGTCTAGAACCTCTTTTGTTCTAGGGCTGACGTGTATTCTGAAAGCTTCCCCATGCGATTCCATGCGATTAGCCGTGTTGACCGTATCTCCAAACAGGCAATATCGAGGCATTTTTAGACCGACGACTCCAGCTACGCAAGGACCTGACAAAAAAAATAATATACTAAATGAAATATTAAATTTTATAAAACAAATTATTTCAATTATTTCAAAATTGAAGCCTTTATTCCAAAAACTGGTGATGACATTGAACTAAAATTTTACAGGAAAAATTAAAAACTGTAGAGCGAGAGTAAAAAAATTAATTGGGGATAGTTTTAAAAAAATATTTCTTGATCATATGAGCAAGAATTTTAATAACACATATACTTTTGAAACCCATTGGACGCCATGAAAAATGAAAGAGGGGAGTTGGGTCTACCCTGTCACTATAAATTTTGTCTTTTCTTGTGACATGTCGTGTTTTTGTAGAAATATATTGATGTTTGTACCTTTATAACGAGAGAAATGTTCAGTTATTGTAAGTTTAAAACATATAGTTCTGTAAATTACTCAAATGACTTATAGGTGACATTCATAAATCAATTCTCAATCTGGGCTGACAAAGTCATTTGAAAAAAAGGCTTTAATTGTTTATTCGACCAGCGGTTCCCAAACCCTTTCGGTTTCCGGTGACTTTAACATATCAGATTTTTTCCGCTGCAAACAATAGCCCCAAGCAGTATTTTATGAGGGAATAATATTAACAAAATTTTTCATAGGAAAATTTTCGTAATGCTCAGAAACCCACGAGTAAACAATTTTTAAATTATCAAACTTTAGATAAAACATGGTTTAATTTATGTAAATACATTACATTAAAATAAAGAAAACAATTAAGTAATTTTGGTTCAACAACGATTGTCAAATATTGGTGTGGTGATTTTTGATCTTTTGAAAACTGTGACGACCTTGTTGTAAGTATTTTTTAATAAAGCATTACATTGATAAAATTGTTAACATTATTACTTCATTGGTTATGAAACCAGATTTAATACGTGTTTTGCCTGCCAGACAACTCTATCGTAATACATTCATTTATAACATACACATTGATTATAATTGAAAAATAACCAGTAAGATTCTTTTTAAATTGGCAGCGAGAAGGGTTAGACGCAAAAAATAAACTATTAATAACTTCTGCTAGGAAGGTAAACTCCCATGGGTAATATACTAAGTGGCTGAGAGCCACTCCGCCATTTTTAAAACGATATTTTATAATTATTGATAAGTTTTTACGCTCTTACTTCACTTACTTTAATTACTTGGTAATACCACATAAAAACCGATTTTCTATTCTTATATGAAAACATAACAATCTCCGTGAAGAATAAATACATAAAAAAATTAAAATTATTTTACAAACCTTGAAGTTCAAAATATGTTTCTATTTCTACTTTATCATTTTTTTTTTGTCCATGAAACTATTTAAGGACATAGAAAAATACATAATTGGTACTTTGGTAACATCTTAATATTTTGAATGTAAGCAATATTCATGTCCTGAAGTATGATCTGTTTTCTATTTTCTCTACGGTGGGCACTAAATCAATTTTTAATTGATCCGTTTTATGGTATCTGATCATTTTGTAAACACCAAAATAACTTATCTAAAGTATTTTAACGTGACGAATTTTCCAGTTCGTAAGTGTCTGCTATTATGTTTCATTGGTTTATTCGTTATAAGTATCATCTAACCCTTCTTTCGTTCAACGATACTTCAAATCGAAATCAATTGAAACAACACTCAAAGGACATCGTTTGTAAATTATTAAAAGACTATGTATTTTCAGTTAAAATGCTTTAAATAGTAGGCATTTGAAATATTACATATTTTTGTATAGTGATTAATTTATGATAAAAAAATTAAATTGTGTTGTTTATGAGAAACCTAACACTAAATGTCGTTCAATAACTTAAAAAACACCATGTCCGCTCTTAATTTGGCGCATATAGACTCATAATAGAGTTAATTGGAAGAGTTTCTACAAAAACTGTTTGTTACTTTGTTGCACAACTTTTTTTTTTGATAGATAAGGTTAGGGATAAGACAAGACTAATGATTGGAATTCAAACCCGTGACTTCTGTGCTCTAAGCCAACGACGTTGACTACTCGACCACGCAGCCGTCTACTTACTTAGCATGTTAATAATAGTATCCGGTAGATATAATTTAAATATATTCTATTGTATTAGCTGTTAAAAAAAATTGCGATAAGACTTTCAAAATAGTTAATAACAATTCAAAATTAAGGAAATAAGTTTTTCAATTAAAATATATTATTTAGTCAAAAACATGTATTTTTTAACCGAAAATGTTTCATATACATTATCGATGTTGTGCGAAATTAAACAGATTTGTTTTATTACCAAATAGCATTGTTATCCAGTTACTGATAGAAAATTTTTTAATACAATTATATTACCTTGTGCCAAATATAGAAAAAAAACTTTAACCAATTAAAACTTCCTTCATAACAATAAATATTGGTACACAAATAATTATATTTATTTAATGCAACCCCGTACAGAGATTATCTGTATGCATTGGACGATTTGAAGACTCAAACTTATTATTCAGACTAATAAATCTCGTCGCTATTTTAATCTCAGAGCGGCAACCTATTCATATATGTATATATCGACTGTGGAAAATAAAAAGGACGTAACCCACACATAGCAAATTTTACAGGAGGCACAAAAATGTGTTTTGATGATTTTGGTCCATATGCAAATTATGAAATATCCATAAGCTTGAAGTCCACGGAGACTTATAAAATGGTGTTTAATTGACATAATCTAATATTAATTAAAGAAATTGTCGAGTAAAAACCTTTTTTTCAGTCTTTTTTCTTGGTTTCAATTTTCACAAGCTCATCTTTTTTCAAACTTAAAAGCTAAATTTAGATACTAATTCGGCATTTGAAGCATACATCCTTTTGATAGAACATGTATCAAGTATGTGATACAATGTGATTATCGAAAAAAGCTTACGTCCTTTTTCCTTTCCACAGTCGATATGTATATCAAGACTCTGCCTACTGCGGATAAATTAATATAATAATTATTTCAAAGTAAATTACAATATGTTGGGTTCATGGCACAGTGGCTAACGTCGATGGCTTCCATGCCAAGCCTCATAGGTACGAACAGCATTTTACCAATCAATATATCGATTTCTGTTCGAAGGCATGTATGTTTGTGGTGGCTCGAGATTCCCTCCCACAATTCCAATACTAAAATAACAGGGTGTAGCGAGAGTAACTAGCCAACGACAAGTGCTGTTATGGCCCTATCATTTCTAATCCTTCACTTCGGAAAAAAATTGAGCAACTGAGTAACAAGCAGTCCTCGTAGAAATAAATCTGTCCCAGAGATACTTCTTTTACTAGACCACATGCTCCACATTGGAAGCGGGCATGTATAAAAACATACACACGCACACATTTTCTTTCAACGTATACACATACGAAAAGTTGTGAAAAGTTGTGTAAGTGTCGAGTAAATTATTAATCACACATTATATCTTCCCCTCTCTCTCTCTCTCTCTCTCTCTCAATATGTCTAAACATCGGTCGCATCAAACATGGTGAGTCAACGGTTTGAGGTTTTTAAGCAGTCTCGATAGATCGCCACTCTTTGGCTGAAAGGGAGGAAATATTATATTATGGAAACGAGTTGTTTACTGCTACATTTTATTAAAAAGGTTAATCGTAACATGTGAAATGAAATGTTGGCTAGCGTGTAATGAATAATAATTAAAATATACATTAATTTCTTGACTAAATACTAAAAGTAATAAAACTTAACAACGCTTGCTTAAACGATATTTATATGCGTCTTCTAGCAAATATAAACGAAGAATAGTGTATGTATTTATTTAAAATATTATACTTCATTTGAGTAAAATGTTTTCTCTTTCGGCATGCATATTTAATATTGCTTTAAGCTCACGTTTCAAATCGTAATGAACTGTGTTTTCTAAAAGATAAAATAATATATATTTCAAGATGAAAAAAAGCAAAAAATATAGGCAAACTTAATAAGCATGCGAAAAGTCACAAACACGAAGTATATTATTATTAATATAAAATAAAAACCTATCAAAAATGTTCAGAAAAACTCTCACAGTAAAAAGAAAAAATAAAAGTATCCTAAATTAGATGTCTTTTTATGCTCTATTTATTCAGGTTGTCTCGTATTTGGGAAAATCTCTAAATTAAAGATGTTTCTATGTTTTTGATAACTTTTAAATTACTGTCAAATGTATCTTAATTTGGATTAATATGCTATTTATTAGAAGTTTCAGCGACAACTTTTTTCATTTCTATTTAACTTATTTTTATAATGTGATGGTGGGTGAAATGATTTATTGTTCTTTTTGTTACACTTAGCCGTTCAGGAGCTTTTTTTATTGTGAGAGAACTTTTAAACCATGAAGCAGACAATACTATGAAATTTTTTTTTTGATACATACATTTTATTTCTAAGTAATCTTATAATATTATTTGATTAATTAATAGATTTTGTGTTTAATGTAATGTTATATCAAGTTATGTCAAACTCGAGTGAAAATAGTCTAGAATACCGTTCTGCGTGTCGAAGATTCAATTCAGACTAGATAAATTCAAATAAAACTTATTGAAGCGATACACGAACTGATAAACATATATGTTCATATAATATCTACTGGGTAAAATTATATTTGCCCTACCTACTCTTGTAAACAGGGTATCAAGCTGTTAGATAATTATCAACTGAATACTGACCCTAAACTAACAACCGGATACTTTATATAAAATTATGTTGAGCAACTGCCTTATAAAGATTCTCATTGAAATAATAACTGTATTAGGATTGGATATGCTTTAAGTGAATTTCATTTTTTAAAGAAAAAGTACGTTTTAACCACACTCAATAGATATTTTTTAATATTAAAATATTTTGATCAATTTGTACCACTTTCAAAATAAAAACATATTCTGAAAAGAATGATTGACTAGCAGAGGAATAGCTTAGCTTGCTGAATATCATTTAATGATATTCAGCAAGCTAAGCTATTCCTTTTTACTATTTTTTTAAAATAAATATGTTCTCTTTAATTTACTAATAAGTATAATAAAGACTGTATAGTTTAAGGGTTTCAACAAACCTGTATGCATTCCGATTCGAAGTCTCAATTGTTCCTTTGGCCGGTGCGGTATAACGAATTTGTGGACATTCTCCAGCAAGGCGAGAGACATGCGGGCAACCTCACGGGCGTGTCTGTCCCCATTTCTTACAGGAAGGCCGGACACTACCATGTAGGCATCCCCGATTGTTTCCACCTAGGATGACAAAGAAAAACAAAACATACAAAGTTAATTACTTTGAAATACTTTTGAGTATGTTATATAAATAAATTAAGTTGTAATAGCTTTATTCTAGCGGTCATACGGGTATAAACTCAAACACAGGCAATCTAAATGTAAAATTAAGTTTATACTAACTTAAAGTTTGAAATCAACAGGAGAGATAATACCAACTATGGATGGTAGTAGCGACTGGCGATTTCGAATGGTCGAATAATAGAATGTTTAGATTTCATCATGTGTTATATATTCACGGATTTTTCATATATATGTACCTAGTATAAATTAAGTATTTTTTGTTATCATATACTTGTTGGCAGGTTATGTTAAGTGAGTATTGTGAATGAATAAACAAGGTATTAATTATATAATGCGAGTTCGAATGACTTTTATTATCAGCCCAGCAGTTCAGTATAATTCAATAATAATATTGGAATATTTTAAACATATTTCATTAGACACATGTTAAAAAATAGTCGAATTTATTCGAATATTTGATTAAAATCTTGAATAATGAGAAAAATAAGTCATTCTGTTTTCATATTGATTGAACTCTGTTATAATTGTTCGACGCGAGGAATAACTTAATGATATTATTTTAAATAAATTTATTCTACTGTTTATTGAAGTTCATTTAATAATTAAAAGAGGGAATATTCTTCACTTAATAGTTTACCCGAATTTTAAAGTTTTGGAAAATATTCTAAAATTCACAGTAGTCGCAATTTTTAATTTTAATCACAAAATATGTAAATATGTGTAATACGCTATAAACAAAAATATATATTTTTAAATGTTACTATTATACAAATACATAACTTAAAATGTAATTGTCGCCCTCTGTCGTCTTAGAGTTTGCTCTACCGACTAGGCGGGTTTGATTTCCGGTAAGGTCAATGTCATATTTATTTTTTTCAATTTAAATTTGAGATCTAAGACATGGGTGTTAGTAATGTCAATTTACCTCGAGCTGATCTCGACTGGCTTACAATAAATTCTCATCGAGTTTTTCTCGTATGATCTTTCAACCATAAAAATATTTGGCGCATCAGCATTAGCTGTTAATATTTTTTTTAAATTAAAAAAAAAAATAACAACCATTGCTTTATCAATTGTTATTTTTTCAGTTCGGTGGCTAAATTATTATGTGAAAACTTTGTAAACGTACCCAAAATATTGCCTGATTTTATTATTATATATTATTAATTAAATTAAATTATTCCATGAGCTTGGTGTTGATGCTCATACATCAATTTGGTGTGCAGTTAATAGCGTAGAATCTACATCTACAGTACCTTCTCAGTATATGTAGACTAAACACTAAATTCTTCATTTGAAATAATCTAGTTGTAACATATATATTTATATATTTTTTTGTCTCTTTATTATCTATATTGTTTTGTTTCATTGAAAATTGTTTGAAATTCTTTAATATCATTGAACATGATATGTACGTGTTACTGTCAAATAACTATAAATGCTAAAGTTAACCATTTTTATTGTTATTAAACGCAAAGAATTATAAACATACATGCTAAAAATAGGAGACTCTAGGAATGCGTCGTATTACTACGATTTACGAAAGTAAATTTGGTAAATTTTGTCAACAATATTTTTTGTGTAGAGATTTACTCATCCGAAAGATTAAACGTACATTAACAACGCAAATAACACATGAAGTATTGAAATATATACAAGCTGGTATTTTTGTTGAAATTTAGATTCTTCTGAATTAGTCGACTATTTTTGACAAAGATACTAAAAAATCTAAAGTGACATTAAATTAAAAGTCTTCATAGCCCAAACATGTATTTAATAAAAAAAACAGCTCACTCAATTCAGAAACAACGACAAGAAAAACTTCGCCCTTAAAAAATTAAAAAAAGCTTTGATTCCAATATCGTATATATAAAATAGATTGCAATTAATATAATAATATTATTTTCATGACTAAATGTCACCATATTGACGCGTTAAAAATCCGCAACTTTTTGTCATCGTAAGCTTGTAAAATTGCACTCATAACAATAAAGCTATTGTGACACTGGTCACCATATTGTCATCTTATTTTATATCAAGAAAATAGTAAAAATAACATTTGATTCAGTTTTTGGCAGCGACCGATTTGCCACTCTGCTGGGTCACAATATCGCGATACCATTACTATTATATTAGTACAACGAGTCCACTAAGTGCGCCTAAAAAGTTAACAAATTTCGTTAACGGAAAACTTTACTAAATGCTGCCAAAAATTCGACTGTGATACATAGAATTTAATAGCGTAACAATGTTTCTTCTAATTTTCACTTATTTTGGGTACAAAAAAATATTACTGACTAAAACATTCATGAGTATTGAGTTCAGTTTAAAAAAGTTCGTCGAGTTTAATTTTGTTATCGATAGCCAGAATGGATGACGAAATCAGTAAATAAATAAAACTGGAGCATGCGAACTTCTAATTGAGTTTATCTTCACATAAGTGCTTCTACGAGAACTGCTTATTATTCAGTTGTTACACGTCTCTGTTTTCTTAGAGAGAGAGAGAATAAAAGGATACGACTAGAATAGAGAAAGTGGTCACAGCTAATAGCTCTCGATTCTTTTGTTTTTAGGACAGACTAGGTAAAACGTCATCGTATATAAATCCGAACAGAAATCCATAAATCAATTCATTAAACTCCTGTGCTAGGTTTGGAGTCCGAGAGCTTTGTAACCAGCAACGTTGACGAATCAGCCTCGGACCCAGCGGTATAAGTTAACATATTTTATTTAAAATAAAAAAAACAGTAATTTTGTATCATTTTATTTAATACTTACTGTTTAATGACAATAAAACAAGACAATTATTTCTTCTAAAAATAAACATACATTTAATAATTGACTACGTTGCGATCAAACGAAGATATATTTCATTAAAATTTTAATTCCAGATTATTGAAAGTTAAAATGAAATATTACGTAAGAAACGGCCTCGAGCGTTTTAAATGAAACAATGTTTGTATTGAACGAAATGATGTAATTTTACACACTGTTTGTCATGTATGATTGTTTGCAATGAATTTCACGAAATTCAATTTGTATTGTAACGTGTAGAAGTTTGATTTGGAGAACAAAGCTAATTCTAGTATGTTACGAATATATTGTGTATTTTTAACAGTAATTTCTCTTCTTTGATCATCACTGATCCTCTCACTGTATTAACATTGTGACAAACAGCCTGTTAAAAAAATCTCATGGTTATTCAATTGAAATTTATGAGTCGATTATTCAACACAAAAAATAATAATTATGCTATCATATCGCACGCAAACGACCTTTTGCTTGTTTTATACATGCGAGTGTTTGATCGAATTCACATTACGTAACTCGATAATTTTATTTTTCTCATCTCTGTTGCTAACCCAATTATATTGAACCAACATCATCCTATTTTTAGTTAGAAAATTGAGTGAAAATTTAAAAGTGTTACGTTACGTGTAAAGGCATTCACAGAATATGAATTTAAAAGGATTTAGTGATTTATTCCGACAAAAAAAGGTTCAGATGATGTTCATAAAAATTAAGCGCACATACGTTATTTTTATCCTCAGTCAGAGAATGAAAAAAACACATGGATCGTGAACGAAATCTGACAGCTTAAGAACAGCAAATAAATTTAGCATAGATGTGTAAAATATTTCATCAAAAAAATACCAATCGTTACAAATGTTATAATATTATTATTTTCTATAACCGTGTTTTTGTCACTTATTGGTGGAAAGGCTATTATACATTATGAAAAATTGTTAGCCATAAGCAAAAACAGTTTTGCGGTGCTATTCCCGTGTACATACACTTTTAGTCGCTATGAAATACTCAGCA
The DNA here is from genome assembly GCA_031772345.1 of Himalopsyche anomala. Lineage (NCBI taxonomy): Eukaryota > Metazoa > Arthropoda > Insecta > Trichoptera > Rhyacophilidae > Himalopsyche > Himalopsyche anomala. The sequence continues at coordinate 18,729,356 of CM062825.1, read as the reverse complement.
CGTCATTGTGTTGGACTGTCTGTATACTAAAAACGTGATTGTGTTACGTATTTCAGACCGTTCAAAATAGGTGTATGCACGCAAGAATAGCAACGCTAAGCTCTTATTTTCACATTTGTAAGTGTCTGGACACTAATAGAGCCTATTTAGTAAAGCAAAACACCTGCACGGCGAACTTACTATTTTTTTTCATTTGCTATGTATACTTTATTTTGGGGTTGGTAGACATTAAAATGATTTATTAATTGCGATTATGTTCACTGCTGTTATTAATTGATTTGCCCAATGACAATCATGTCAATAGCCAACGGCTTAGTTAATCAGTTACCTTGAATATATTTTTTGCTTGAGTTACTAATCACCAATCATATTACGTTTATATTAACTGTATCTATTAGGGATTATAAAAGAACGAAATTTAGTAAAAAATGGTTTTCGAATTATAATATTTCTCAAAACGAGACTTAACTCTGTTTTAGAAGTTTAAAACATGGATAATTCAATTAAAATAGAAAAATATGGTTTTTTCAACATTTTATTCATTATATAAACGCTAAGAAAAAAATACTATTTTTTATTCGATGAAAACACAAAACGTTCACTGATCTATTATGTACTTAGTAACCTAATTTTGCTAACGGAAATTCCTGAAATAGAAAATACTCTTTCGCTGGGTAATGAAGTAGGCCGTGAGGCTTTTAAGGCAACTAATAGAAGTCACTTTTAGGATGTTCACTGTCAATACTTGGTGGTAAGGCATTTTATTAAGAAAAAACACAATATTCATTTGTACTTAATTTCTACTTTAAACATTTAAAATTTAACATAATTACATCATGTTCATTTTATGACACCATGAACGATATCATTGAACAACAACAAAAAATTGTGTGCTAAATATAAGCAATTTCAGAACAAACGAACGTAAAAATTATCGAATTATTTTTTATCGACTGAAAACTAAATTGTTACAAAAAAAATCTATTTCACATAATAGCTGGAAGACAAACCGAACATAAAATAAATAAAATCAGTATAATTGCTTACTCAAAACTGTCGACTACCGAATTTGTTGACATTTGACGGATTCAATAATAACAGCACTGAACAAAGTCACAACTAAGGTATCCAATTCCGGGATCCCGTCTAATTCTGTGATCCCAAAATCCCGGGATTGTAAGAATACTAATCCCGGGATTTCGCGATCGAGGATATGAAACTTGGAAGTGCTAAAAAAAAGCTGCCATGCTGTTCATTTGGGAAAATCTTCAAATTCTTGGGATTTCGGATTCGAAAATTCTTGGAAGAGCTAAAAAAAACTTTTCACGCTGGTAATTTTGGTAAATCCGACAATTTCTGGGTTTTCGAAATCGACATGAAACTGTCCCGAAAAATCGCCGACAAAAAAAATAAAAAAAGAGTCCGGGATCGGATACCCTAGTCACAACGTAGATAGATCCACCAACACAATATAAGTATGTAGGGTAAATCCAAGTATAATTAAGTTCACCGTGAAAGGTTACAGATACGTGTCCGGGCACTAATACATCTGAGAATAGGACCGCCAGTCGTTTAAAAAAAGTTAAAGAAATATATTTCCTACTTATATTTTATATCCGAGCAGCACTTTGATGTGAAAAGTGTGTTTAACTGTTAATATTTATTTTATTTATTTGCTGAAAAAAGGGAGACGAACAAAAAAAAATAATACATTATACTTTAATTAATGCACAGTAAATAGTGCTGATTAACACTTCTCCAACGGTGCTAAAAAAATACTTCTGATATGTTGCTGGCCCTTAAAAAACCAAGTAAAATTTCTTACCTTCCACAAAAGGACGGTAAGTGTTAAAACATATTTTTTCACTTGGTTCTTTAAGGGCCAGCAACATATCGGAAGTACTTTTAAGCGCCGTATGGAACGGGTTAATATCAATATGAAATTATTGACGTCTCGAATAGGATCGTTGGTTACTTTATGAACTTATGTCAACGTATAAGAGATTTATTTAATAGAAATCGTGAATTTTTTTTTTATAAATTTATAAGACGTCCTTAAAACTTTAGCTCGTCGACATATTGATAATCAATACTCACAATAGTACATTATAAATGGAAAAATTTGTTTTCAATGATATCAGTGACGGGTCAAAAGATAATCTGTGGCAAACCGAGTTATACATCACATGATATATATTTGGATTTTGCTCCCGGCTCGGTTGATTTGATTTGGCGTCCCGGGAGCCGTAGGAATTATTGGAAATTGAAATAAATCTATCTTGGCTCGTGGATGCCAGGAAACGGAGATAGGGAAAGCTGTCCCTCGTATATGTTGCGGATTACTTCCAATAATGTTTCATACAAGTAAAGCTACGATAATAATATAAGCCATTATGGTTGAGCTTTCAAATAATTATTATGCCAGTAACTTACTAAGAAAAGAAGATTAAAAAAGAGAAAATGAAAAAAAATCTTTTGGAAAAAAGAGTCCTTTCTCAATTTCCCTTTTCTTGTAGGTAAGAATAATTGAGTAAGGTAAGGTGTAGATTTTTTAAATTCACTCATCACTCTTTGTCTCGTTTTCAGAAAAGGGTTTAAGAGATTAAGTATCACACACCAATTTGTAACATGTATCAATTTGAAAAAAAAACAATAGATCTCTGAATTTTTTCCAACAGAGTAATCAGATTTCAGACCATATAACGAAAACCAACTCATAGTTTTTATTATTAACAAATTATTACATTACTAATACGCCAGGGAGTTCGAGTGGTAAAAGTTTTTGGTATCAGCTGCGGTATTCATGGGCTTAAATCCAGGTAAGTATCGTTTCATACATTGTTTTTTCATTTTATTTGTGGAATTGTATTCTAAGACATGGATGTCTTATGTTAATTCCCTTCATAAAAAAACTGTTGAAGCAAGGGTAATTAGCTAACTAATAGCCTTGTATGAGCCCTACCATGCTATCTATTCTCTCAGGAGTAGAGTGTTTGAGTGGTTAAGTTAGAAGCAGTTCTTGTACAAAAAATCTGTAAAATACTTTACATGAAGTGCATATATTTCTTATTGGAGTGGACATGATAGCAAAAAAACATACGTACATATTTTACAATGTGTTTAAAAATCGAAGATTGCAGTATTTTTACACATTTAAAAGAAAAAATACCCTTTCTTGTAGTTTTTGTTTGTTGATTTAAATTTGTTATATAAATATAGCTTTGAATAATATCAATACAATATTATTTAAGGTAAAGAAGACCATAACTTGTATAAAAACATTAAAAAAAAATAGCTTAGTACAAAGTATACAATTGCATTGTCTGAAAAACCGCTACGCTGCTAAAATAGCTGGCAATAAAGAGGTCTAGAGATAAAGAGGTCATCAAACGCATTTTCATTACAAACCAATAATTAGTTCAAAACTTTTTTTTCAGTCTAGCCAGGCGATAGATGCATTTGTTCACTCTCTGAAACACATTAAAAATGCAACAGAAAAAAAGTATAAAATGTTGCGAGCAAGTTAAGCTCTTAGCAATAATTACATTTAAAAGACGCCAAACTATTTAAAAATACATTTTCAATAAAAGTAACTTCATTCTGAAATATAAAACACATAATGGAATTTATTAATGTTTATTCAACATTATTGGTTAAATATCGAGACCGGTTTCAACTGATGATCAGTTTATAATGACCGAAGTCATAATCTAGTGCTGATCTTTAATGAATAATGTAGAATTTAAACACATTTTGAAATGTGGAAAAGATGTAAAAATGTAAAGCATTTTCACAAAACAAATAATTACAGCGAACATCTTAAAAATTAATAAAACATTATATCTTATATCGTTTCAAATAAATATTTTTTTAAGAAAATCGGTGTAAAAATTATATGAAGCTTATAAACAATCACGGGATAAGATAAAGGATGCTATGTCGAGATATCCCGAGAATAAATTCCCGGGAAATTGACGCTTTTTCCAGTCTCAGTTCCCGGGACATTTACATACAAACAATCCAAGACTCGAGACTTGTTAAATTTTACAAATGTATGTATAAAGTAGATTTTTTTAATTTAATTTTATTCATGTTTCGACATAGTTTATTGTTGAAAGAAAAAAAAAGAATTTACTTTATATGGCTACTTTCTTAGTATTGGTTTGTTTTTTGAACTATGTTCTGCATAATTTGCACCCACACACAATGGTAAATATCAAAAAGATCATATTTTTCGAAAGTTAAGAACTTATATTAATTTTACTACGTTAATTTTTTACAACGACACCTGTTTAACGTTATAATAAATATAAATCAACTCAAAGTTAAGAAAAAAACGTTAAAAAAATATTCCAAATGTTTAGATTACATTTTAAGTATATTTTGAGTATATTTTATTTACGTATTTATAATCAAAACATAATTTCAAAACAGTTTTTACTATTTGTTTATTTTTACATATTTAGTAAAAACTTCTGTATTTACGCAAAAAATATTCGTTTACTTTTTTATATAAAAAAAAAATATTACAATATCACGGCCTCCGGTCATGAAGCAAGCCGAGACTTCAGAAACCCTAGATAGGATCAGGGATAAATAAGATAACTTATCGTTAGGAAAACTTGATTCTTGAGTTAATTTTATAATTATTGGTTCAATATTTAAATAAGGTTAAAAATTAGAGTTTGATGATGATCATACGATCAGGAAGAAGTGCGTAAATGACAAAACAATGCGCACATATGAATGTTTACTTTTCACACACACATAGTTAGCGCGGTTGCGATGGGTAAGGCTTAAGACTTGATATATAATGCTGTTATTATACGACATAATAATAATGATGAACACGTGCTGTCGCATAAAACAATGTTTGTTTATTTTTAGCAAGTATCTGTTTATTCGGTTTATTTTAATTCGTAGAAGAGATTTTGATAAATTTTACACAAGTGGAAAAAAAAGTTATTAAATTAAATTTTACATTAAATGATAATTTGTACAAAAATATTTATATTTGTATAAAGTGGCTAAATATACATATTTAAAATGAACATCTTGACACATAAATAGCAAATATTGAATTCTTGATACATAAATAATTATTAACTTTATGCTTTTGATGAAATATCATATCGAAGTCATCTTACGTAAGTTTCCCCCAAAATGAATATGCCAGGCTATTAAGAGGCGCTTCTTGGTATCATTAATCACCAGTCATAAGTTACGAGTTTTGTGCTCACACCTCGTACAGAAAACCGATATTTTTTGTGAAAGTCAAGTGATCGTAAGTACTGTTTCTAGACGTCAAATATATAGGAAAAGCTTTTAAGAGGAATGTTATTAAAATATGAGCAACTCTCAATAAATTACACACACTATCATAAATTATAAATTACATTATATAATATTTCGTGCTATGAAGTATGATCAGAGAATTCAAAAAAACTGTAATATTTATTATACTTCACTTATTTTGACTTAAAGAAAACAATAATGAAATTTTAGCCGTTAATGTGTAAGACAGATTTTTTTTAAAAATATTTTATCATCCATATATAACAAACAATAAGACTTGTGGTCGTAGATAACCTAGAGGAAGTTAGATACATGTTCACGGTCATACGTATCCAAAAGTGAAATATATATGGTATAGCAGTACAGCTCAAGCTGATTAACCACTGGACCACCAGATATCATATAGATCTAGCGGTAATAAGCTAGCAAACATGAGTCTGAGAATTAGAATGCGATAAGTCACAAAAGTGAATTGTTCATGAAAGAAATTTTAAATATTTGTATTGGTTAGCTATTCATTTATTAACCGTCGATTATTTTTTTATACCATGTGAAATTAAAGTGGCGGAATGAAATAAATCTTTGAAGCACAATACAAAGTATCAATCTACTGCATTCTGTTATTACACATATACGGTCTTACTGCGTGAATTTGAGAATTATTTTGAAAGAGAAAGTGATTTTGAACTCTTGGATTTTATAAGACAATTGGCATCAAAACATCATTTTCGAAAAAATTGGACTTGTCGCATTCTGTTTTTCAGCCCCAAAAATATAATTTAAGCTTCTTTTAACAATAGCTTATTTCATAACTTCATAATTTTAATAGTTAAATATGAAACTGGCTTGGCTCAAGACTAGACTAATCAGCAATGCTGTATAAGTACTCCTAGAAAGCAACAGGACACCACTGTATTAAAAATATGGTAGATAACTAACTGGAGATAACTTAATTCTGTTAGACATCGATAACAGAAGGAAAAGTAAAATATTTATACATCTTAGGCCGTTATTTAATTTATTAAATAAAAACACAATGTCCCTTTGTACTACTTTCACGTTAATTTAAAAATATCAGAACCGATTTCGCTCATGACGATAAATAATGTGAAATTAGTACAAAAATATTTTTTTTTTGATATTTTAATGGTGAGTATGAAAACAAGTAATTTTAAATGTATATTTTTCTTTGAAACGGTTTTTTCATTTAAGATTTAACGGGTTGATAACTTTTAAATTTTTTGCACGACTGAAATTTCAAATACAGTTTTTCTAAGACGTACTTACTATTAAAACAATTCTCCTCGGGAAAATAAACTGTTATAAAGCATTCGGTGCAATCTGTAAAACCAAAAGCTAAACTTAAAGAAGTTGATAAAAAAATATGTCATTATTATAATTTAATGAAAATTTCTTGGAAGCGACCGAAATAAATGAAGCGTTCAAATTGAAATTGGCAATACGGCATTTTTAGCAAACCATGTTAACGTCGTATATTTTATTCTACTACGATGAAATTACCTCAACTGAAAAATTATGCAAGTGCATTTTACCTGGACACTTCAAAAATACACCAACGGATTTAACTCAATAGACCGGCTTTCTTTGTTATGATTATAATATTTAAAACCAAATAAAAAAAGATTGTTTTTTTAATAAAATGATTTACTATATTTTACAGTTACAGATTGAGTATTACTTTAACATGTAAATGTAATAATAAAGTCTTTTATGTTGAGTTTGCTATCGTGTAATAGAAAATTATTTTCCAAAAGTTATGTTTTCAAGTATTGATTGAGTGTTTTTGGATATACCTCTACTACATATATTATGATCGTAAATGAAGAAAGTTTATAATCTCTGAAATTTACGTAGTCAAAACTTCGACCGTAAATTTCAGAGTGTTCTTGAAGTGTACTTGGTAGCCTAGTTATTTTCCCACTTACCTGACAATGCATTTCATTTAAAATGTAAAAATATTTAAAAACAATATTGCAAATAATGGAAAGTATTGATTATAGTAATTATAATTTACTGCTAGAAAAATGCATGCATATTTGTAAAATTTGCTTTTTAATACGATTTTTTTTAAATACAAGAATAGGTGGTTTATTAAAACCTTAAATTGAATTAAGTATAAAAAAACATTGTCTTACTATTATTTTTTGTTTGAATTTATATTGGTTTTGTGTTGAGTTGTGTAAATAACTCAAATAAAACAATACCATACAGAAATTCTTTGTGAAGAGCTTCCAAAAAATATGGAGATAATTTACCTGCTTAAATTTGCTTAATCTCCCACTAAAACGCGCATTTACGCCATTTCCAAATTGATGTAAAGATTGTTGTTTTTCTTGCTGTTTGCCCTTTTAACGGTGTAAATTTTGTCTGCTTGACTAATGTGTACCACACAGATAAAATGTATTTATTATTTTTTACGTTTAAAACTGTTTTCCTTCAGGGTTTTTGATACTTTAGGTAACGATCGACAATAATTAATGTCTCGTAAAGTGATTGATGGATTGCAGTCGATGTTTTTTCCAACCTATCTAACGAATAGCAGTGGAAATTATTATTTATTATCTTAAGATACACTCATTTATTACGTATCAAATGATAAAATTTTCGGAAAAAAAATCTTTTCGACGATTCGTTTAATTTCCCTTGTGAACTGAGAATTTGAAAAAGGAGGTGGGGTATATTTACCATACCCTAAATTTACACGTTTTTAATTTTCAACTATCTTTGAGTGTGTGTTATTTAGCTGATAATATGAGATTCGGTGGAAAATGCTACAAAGTTGCAATTACCTGTATTAAACAAGGCGAGGCGGAATACATTAGCATTGATTACCTTGTTGGCCAATAGATGGTATTTGCGTGATAAACATAATGAATCTAAATTTAGACAAGTAATTGATTATATAATAGGAATTGAAATATTCCGTGCTTGAAAAAAGAAGAGTGAAAACGTTAAAGCTACTTATGTCGTTTAACAAAGAATAGTAAATGGAAAATATAATACATACTTACTTTAAGCGACTGTCTGACAAATGGTTATCGTTTAACGGCTTTTGTGCAAATACTTACCGGATTCAATCAGTTGATAATTTTTACAAGTCCACAAATAATATTTAGAATATGTATTTATATGAAGATATCTGACTAAGTCATCAAAATCATCAAAAAAAGAACTGTCAAAAGATAATAACATATATGCGTATATATATTACTCAAGAAACCCCAGAGTAAGATTCACTGTCTGATTGTGACCCACGAGACTTGAGAAGTAACGAATGAACTGAACTATAAACTAAAAGGAAGCAATACGTATCTTCCCCATCTCTCTAATGATGTGACGGTGTCAGAACAATAGATTCAACTTTTGAGAACAACTTGATGTCAGAAATTTGTGGCAGTTTGACTTATTGAATTTGTGGGAGAAAACCAAAGTAATATTATCGAAGGCTTCAATAAGTTACAGCTAACCCAAAAAACAGAAATGTATTATATATAATGTATTGTATGTGTTACAAATACCGTATGGTCGGTTACTAAATAAATCATTGAATCCTAGTTCTCTCAATACACATTATACAATCTAATAATATTTACACAAAGATGAATGTGAAGATGATGTTTGCCCTATATATTTAATTGATAACGTAATGTCCTCTTAATAAAAAATAGAGAACTTTATTTTATAATAATTAAACAACAATCTATTTAGTGTTTCCAAATTTTATCACATACAATTCAAAATTAATTAATTATAAATAAATGACTGTGTTTTCGTATAATAAATCGAATTATGTTTTGAATAATGTTTTATACAATATGCAAAAAAATTGTTTTAAATAAATAACATTTTGTATATAGCAATACAAAATTGTTTGTATGCTTTGATTATAATATTGAAGTATTAATTATGTTTGTACGTGTTCTTCCAGGATATTTTTGTCTATATATAACATTACTGTCAATATTTTCTTGCATTTTTACAATACTCTTACCTTGTAAACGTCAAAGTTTTCAATGATGGAATCGAAACACGTGTAGAGATCATTAAGGAGGTCCACAACTTCAAGTGGTGTTGATTCCGCAGAGATTTGAGTGAAGCCAATGATGTCACTGAAGTAAATGGTGACTTGGTCGTAGGTTTCTGCCATTACCGACTGGCCTAATATAAGCTGTGATGCCACAGACCTGAAACAAAAAGAAACATATCCAATATTATTTGTTATCTTTTTAAGCTCACTTTAATAATGATTAACATGATTTTTCGAAAATTTACCACAGAAGATATGTTAATGATTATTGAATTATAACAAAATACAAAAAAAAACTTTAAGGATATAAAATATCAACATGTTAGGCTTGAAAAGACAGTTCGTAAGTAGTCAATGAATAAATTATAATAGCCCTGTAACATATTTGAAAGGTAAAAAGGAGAAAGCGATTATACTTTATTGATTTCCCACATGGTTCATTGAACAATTAATAATATTTTGGTTCTGAATCTTTATTTTTAAATCATCTCAAACTTGATTTCTCTAAGAATCAGCAGCGTCCGCGTAATGATTTTTTCGCAAAAATAGACATGATTAAATGCTTTGGAGCAATTATAAATAAATAGATCTATTTCTCGAATCAATCGGTATCTACAAAATAAAACTCCCTAAATTAATACACTTTTGCAAAATCAGATATTAACATTTTTTAAATATGTATACAAACATGAATTCAAATTTAAAATACAATCAAATAAAGTAATACAGTTGAAATGTCCATTAAATAAACTTCTTTTAAAACAATTTAACATCTAAAAATATGTCTTGATTGATTTATTAAATAAACTCTATGATTTCTAAATTATTTGAAAATCATAAAATCTATATTTTTACTATAAGCTTAATAAAGTATTTAAAATTTATGGTTGCAGTTTTGAGCAATTGCTCTTATTTATTTCACTAGAAAAGTTAAAATGTATATAATAGAGGAAACATCTTAACCTTCTGACAAGATAAGGTCATACAAACTTAGCTACAATACATCAAACAGTCATTAAAAATAACCAATTGAATTAATATCGAAAGTACAATTTAATAGAATTCAGTTTGGCATGCTCAACTACTTTATTTCTTGCAAGTTGAAAAAAGTAATGATTTTCTTGTGAGCGACGTTATATTCAAGTTGGAATTCAGAAAATGTCAAGGACAAAAAAATACAAAAATTATATAGAATACAAATAGTGACACACTTCTATCAGCATTAACAAAATTGATGTACTAAGTTAAATCAAATCACTCTCAGAATCTCTTATTTTTATAGCGTTTACAAATAATTTGTGCCATAAAAGTTTATTGTGTTGTAAATTGATGAAAAGATAATATTGGTGGTTTTAAGTGATGTATTTTACTTAACCGTATAATCCTTGTAGGTTTTTGAAACGAAGATTTGATCATTTCTCGAAAGATGTGGTTTTAAGATGATTGCAGTAAAAAATATGTCAAAGCGATCATTCTTCTTTTTGCTCATATGATTTCTTTTGTGCATTTACGTATTTTTTTATGGTATTGAAAGTAAAAACATTGCAATTGGGGCATCCAATCCCGGGATCCCGTTCAATTTTCTGATCCCGAAATCCCGGGATTGACATGGTCGCGATCCCGGGATTTCGGGATTGAGAAATTTTTAGCAAATCCCGAAAATTGATACGATCTGGTGGAATAGTATAGCGAATTCAGGATTTCAAATTCCTCGGTGAGCTAAAAAAAAAAACGAGTTTCCGAGACAATCTGAGGAAAAAAGTATGACAAATTGAGGATTTCAAATTCTTCAGTGAGCTAAAAAAAAACGAGTTTCCGAGACAATCCGTGGAAAAAGTATAGCGAATTGAGGATTTAAAATTCCTCGGTAAACTAATCCCAATCCCGGGATTGAAAACTAATCAATCCCGAAATCCCGGGATTAGAAAAAGGCTCCGGGATTGAATACCCTAATTGCAATGTATCGAGTAAAATATTTCATCGGTGATAATAAATGTGTACAAAGAAAAATATTTTATTTTGAGAAGCATGGAACCATGACGTCATAAAATTGTTTATTCTTATTCTATATAATTTTCAGACAAAAGCTATGACAATAAATGTTTTAAAGCATGCTAAATTGCACGATGACGCTCGTAGATACATTTGCCCGAAGCTGTTTACTCGATAGCAAATTGCTTATACGGAATATCTGAAAAGCTCTAATATCTACGACGCTATAAATAAATCTCTCATTTTCACGCAACCATGAAAAAAAAATAACAGAGCTGGCAAAAGATTTAATACCTTTATATTATTATCTCAAGCTATTGCGCCAACAAATAATTCGTATTTATTTTTAACAAAAATAAAATAAAATCATGTTTTTCTGGACCCAAAATCTTGAGATAGACAACCTTAATTTTTGGTAATTTTCTAATTTTCCATGTAAAATATTTGACAATATCATATTTATGCAATTCTTTCCGCCGAAATAAGTTTAAAACAAAAAAAAAATAGTCGGAATGAATCTTTTATGACATAATTATTAAGGATGACAATAAAAACAATGTTTTATATGGTATAAAAGACACTTTTACCAATGGAAACTTGAATAAGTATTCAATAACAAGAGAATATATGTTCTGAAGATACGAGAATTCATTTATCATCGCCCTCAAAGAGAGAAGGCAGAAGTATTTTGTTTAGAAATAGTTTAAATACATATGAATATTTTAGATTTATGTCAAATATTGTGTCAAGGTGTTGTGTTTTGATGAAAAAAGATGGTATTAAAATTCATTTGTTAAATGGTTTTATCGATAGTATCCTTAGGAATATTAATACTTAGGTTAAACAGAATTATGTTTTTGTCAAAATTGAAAACGACCACAACGTTACTGCGTAACTGGTTAAAATCTTTTAATTTAAATAAAAATGTCAATTTAAAAAGACTATTTATTACAATAATGAGATTATATTCAAAACGATAACTAATAAAATAAAATTATCCGGTCTCTGCAATTCGTAAAATTTGGTGTATTTCAATTTCTGCCAAAACACATTGGCTGTATATGAATTTTAAATACTCGATTTGTCGCAAATTCCTTTTTTCCTTCGCTTTTAGGATTTAGAATTTAATTTGAGCAACTTTGGTTCGACTTTGACATTAAGCGCGTTTTTTATGCGAGGAAAATTCCATTATTAAAACCGGATACACGAGGAGTGAGGTTCTATTTTTTTTTCCAACATAGGAATTGATATAAAAGTCTTTCGCGTATAGATTGGAAAAAATTATAAACACTGATTGTCACTTTAACAAATTTATTCATATATTTATGTATTTGTAATACGTGATCAATTTTTTTTTAATGTTCTAAATGGCTTCCAAATTTCAATATAATACAAATCTCTTTTTTTTTACATGTTTTTTTTTCAAATTAGCACAAATTATGCAATAATAGTAATTTCGGAGTGGGTATTAGTTATATACTGATAAATAAATGAGATTATATGGTTTGTTGTAAATTGAAATTTTATAGATAATATTCCGAAGAATTGAATCGAAATTAAATTTATGTTATTGAAATTACAATATCAAATGTTTGAGTATTTTACTTCAAGCAAATGACCACGCCGATCAGGTTTCAAATTTAATAAAGTATTTTGTATAGAGTGGGTAAAAAATTGTAGCAAATTAAAAAAAGGACGTATTCCCGTTAGTTTCTAGTTGTCTAACAAAACATGATTCATGCATTCTTCCTTTGAAATACTTTAGAATAAGATGAACATATATGTATGTCATTTTTGATGTTTTTGTTTCAATCGCTGTATAGTTATCTACGTGTTGAAAATACTCATATACATAATTATCATTTGAGAGTCTTTATTTTCACTTTTATATGATAACTGTAAAAATAATATCTTTGTTGACAGCTTTTATATAAACAAGAACCGACATATCCGAAGTAAAGTAATTCAGTAATTTTATTTTTGTTAATTGCTTTTAAGAATATTGATTAAAAATGGTTTTTATGGATGTACTATTTATTTTAAGTACTTTATACTCTTTGGAAGTTGAAATTTAATGAAGACTGATAATTCATTGTCGAGGCATCATTCAATTTTAATTTGGCTAATTGTCAAAAATTTTGGCCTCTTAAAATTATTAAGAAGTTGGTGCCTACATTTACTTTGAGAACTTGGCTGGTTGTTTAATTATTGACGTGATTTCTAGGCAAAAACTAATAAACGCCAAGAATATTAATTGGAAAATTAAAACTTTCTATAGACATTCTCTCATCCTAAACATTCTATAATCGGTTTTATAAAGTTTGAAATTGCATTGTTAAAACGTCAAACTTTTACTTTATGGATTCATCGTCTGAAAATTTTATAATGAAAAATAGAATTTCGATAATTCTTTTGATCTTTTTAAGAATAAAACCAAAAGTGAACGGAAGATGTAGTTTGGTATAATTTTATTGAATTCTATTCAGATAAGGGAGATATAAATTTGTGTTTTCTTTTTCAACACGTCAAAGAAATAAATCAAAGTGTCTCAATAAGTTTTTCGTAATATAACTTATTTAATAAATCACTTCTAAGTTTTTATTACCGTTTACAAGAAGACACCAAATTAAATAAAGTAAACATAATGAACACTTTAAAAGAGACTATTAAATATTTTCTTGACAATGTCACACTCTATCAAATATATGTTTACTTCTAGTAAGCTGCTATGATAAATTGACCCATGATTCGAAAATTCTGATTTAATCCCAGGGCTTACTTAGATCACTGATGAGATATTTTTTTGTTTATCTAGATAAAAAATGTAATTTAATGATTCGGTGCTTAAAAGTACTTACTGTAGAAAAATGACAAATATATTAAATTTTGTGAATTTGCTATATGAAATTCGAAATCTATATTAAAATTATAAAAATTACAAAAAAAATATATGATTCTAAAATCGAGGAAAACAATGACTCAACATTTTGGGTTTCATTGCACTATTTCGGCATTATCTAACTTTTAAGAGAATTTATAATAATTATTGGTGAAAATTTTCAAAAGTGCTTTGTTTTTTTGATTGGCAATCACATACTTAAAAATAAATTAATAAAACGATTCAAATTTAATGCCACTATAAGAATGTGTATAAGAAAATATGTCGGGTCTTATGGCGCAGCGGTTAGCGTTGTTGGTTTCCGTGCCGAACCTCACGGGTACGAGTCCCAGTACGAACAGCAGTTTTTCGATATATATAATATATCGATTTCTATTTGTAGGCATGGGTGTTTGTGATGTCTAAATATTCCCTCCCACCGTTACGATCCTTCAATAACTGGGGAAGCGAGAGCGATTAATTTAGTCCTGCCCTAGCCATGTTTTTATATCTCTACTACTCTCTTTGGAAAAAGAGGCTGAGCGACTGAGTAATAACCTGTTCTGGTAGAAAAACTTCTGATAAGATACCTCCATTAGGAGTCTATATGGTCCACATTGGGAGCGAACATGGGTAAAAAAATAAGATAATTCAATATTTGTTTTAATATAAATTAAAACTAAGACACGTTTTGTAAAGCAAATAAAAATACATTTTTTTAACATATCCGGTTATAGTATAAAAAAAAAAATAATCTCAACAAAATTGCTTTTAAATAAGTCACTAAACTTATGTTTTGAACTAAAATATAAGGCATGAACAGTTCTAAAGCCGCTATCAGGTGAGTAAAAGGTAATTTTTGACATCACGGACAAAAATACTTTCGAAAATGTATTCATAAACCGTTTGAAAAAAAATAATATGAAAATGGTTGTTTTAAGTTCTGAGACCAAAGAACCCGCTATCGATCAACAATAATATGATAATTTCGTATCAGCCCGATAATATATGTAATTAATAATAATTCAAGTAAAATTCACTGTTATAATAAAAAATATTTTTTTAAATACCACCGTACAAAATTAAAATGTCAATCTTTGTATAAATTCATTTTTTCTGATTTTAACATTTGAGAATATAATAGAAAGCCATTACTAAAAGCATTGAATGAGTTATCTTCACCTTTGAAATTTTACTTCGCCTGACGCACTTTGTTTAAATCTAAAAATAATAAGTGGCATTTAAAATTGAAAAAAAAGACAGTCAATTTGGTGAATGAAAAGAAAATATACATTTCGCTAAAATGAGATGATATGAAAACATTTTATTTTATTTATTCAAAAATGAAAAAAAACGCAAAATTATGACATTATCAATTTCAAGACGAATGAGCATTCCTTTGACATAAAATTTTTTTTAGTCGTGTAAATGGAATGATTATTTTATATTATATATTTATAGCTTTTGATATAATTTCAAAGCTCATATAATATAATTTTGAATGTTTCAGAAAGGTTATTTCATATGTTTTGTTAGCTAAGATTATATTTTGTTATTAAAATCTGAAGCTTTTAAAATTACTAAATTATGTAAACTAAAACAACATTACGTCAATATTTATAATCAATAATTTTGTTCGTAAAAAGGTACTCCAAAATGACAAAGATACAATCGGATTATTATTTTTTATGTGTTTGAATCGTCATATAAAATCTACTTATTTTAATTGTCAGAATCAAATTTTTTCTGTGGTATCCTTAAAAAAAAACTGTTTCTAAATAAAATATATTGATTATATTGTAAAAAACTACAAGACAACCCATACAAAGTACTTGAGTATCAAACGATGATCAAATAATAACTAGTATGCTGGTAAAAAAACAATATTTGTTGATGCTTTTGATTTATATATGTAGGCAGTGGCGGCCGGTCAATATCGCATTGGATTGTATTTTTATTGTCTATAATAAATATTAAAAAAAAAAAAAAAAATATTTTAGACAATAAATATATGAAGAATTTCAAATAAATGTCATGTTTGTATATTATTTCATGAAGTATAACCGCCCCTGCACATACAATGCCGCATTGATCGGCCACCACTGTATCTAGATCATATATTTTTATATCTGAAACTTTAAATAAAAAAATATTTTATATGGTCAACTAATTGCTCTCGCTACACCCAGTTTTAAAAGGATACGAATGGATGGGAGGAAGTTTCTAGACATCACAGACACCCATGCCTTCGAACAGTAATCGATAAATCGATTGAAAAAATTCATTTCGTACTGAGACTCGAACCCGTGAGATCTGGCATGGAAGCTAACAACACTAACCGTTGAGCCATAAAACAAGGTGAATAGATAAAGACCCGCAGTTAGATAATGGATCTAAAATATTTCAACAACATGTGAAAGTCAGTTTTTCAAATGTTAGCTTGGAGTACTTTTCTTGAAATGTTCTTGAAAGTTTTCAGTATTTTTCTCAAAAGTATTATCACTTAATTTTCTGTATCCGACAAGGTCAAAACGTCAATTCGTGCTTTTATCGAGACAGCTTATTTTTGACAACTTTATAATATTATCAATGGTTTTAAAATATTTTCGTATCATTACACTTTACATTAAATCCAAAGGTTTATGTTCGCAGCAAAATTTTTGATTACGATATGAATATTATAATACCTCAATTTTCAGACAGAAAAGGCGTACAATAGACTAAAAAATTTTATGAATGTCATAAAACATTTACAAAGAAGTGACAATGGTGTCATAAACTTATAAATTGCGAGTAAAATTTATTTTTATAAGGATTTTATGAAAAACCTAGCAATATCTGAATGTCGCCGAGGTTGAATATTGTATGTTTGCTGAATATAACATTTTTATACAATTCTACAATCATAATCATGGAGACGCATGTCAATCAAACCAGTTTGAAAATGAATACAATTTAAAGATTACAATCATATCAATGTATATGACATTTAGAGCATACCAAATGTCATACTCATGTTTTATATTTGCTTCAATATTGTAGGATTTCGAGTAGAACTAAACAATGAAAATTTGTTAGTCCTGCCCAAGTAGAAAACATGCGCCCTTAGACATTCGTCATACTAAGTTTATTGATTAATCGGTTTATATATATATTTTGCAATGTTTTCTTACACCATCTTTCTATCGTTTCTGTCTCCAAAATGATAATTTGAGTGACTGAATAACCAATGACGTAGCAAGAAGAGGGCGGAAGGAGCGAACCCCATCGGGTGGCACTTTTTGATAGGCGATATTTTCGTATAGAACATAGAAATTTCGAACATTGTAAGTAAATAAAAATAGTTTTGTAAATCGAATCAATGCACGCTATATTCCTTTTAATTTTTTTTTGTGATTTGTTACTCGCTGACAAAATATTTTTGATTGTTGGAAAAAAAGTGCTTTTCAATAAATTATATGTGAGAACCTATATATGTATATATAATAAAAAAAATATTAAATTTATTAGTTTATAAAAATTAATGGTTGTAAAACCAATTAATTACTTTTGTAAATTTTAAATTATTTTTGGCAAGAATATTGGTTGGGCGACGGCAAAACCAAAGACCACCCCAGATGGAAAAACCTGTTCCTACGTCACGGTAAATAACTTCGTTGCTTAAAGTTTTCGTTAATCGATATCTCTTGAGATGCTTCTAAAAGAGCCCATTCGATATCATTTCAAAGAAAAAGAAGCGACTTAAAGATCACATACATTGATGCTCTTGGATAATGCAAATAAATATATGCAAATATATCGTATAAACTAGAACTTTTGTTTAATATATTTGTAACAAAAAAGTCAATTAAATTACCTCACTCGTACTCAACCCTTCTTATACTCAGGTTAGGTACATACTATGATATTCTGTGTTACACAGACTGAAAAAAAGTAAAGTATACCTCAAATTATATAAAAAATATTATAATTTATATACGATGTATACAGGCAATGTATTCACAAACTATCGTGATTGTCAAGATTTTTTTTTTGACTATTTAAGACAAATTTAGTTTATAATTGTTTGATGCAGAAAATATTGAGTAGAGAGGCATATGTTGAATAATCAGACAAATAAAAAACAAAAAAGATCGTTTATATAAAAAAAAATATTAACAAAAATTGTATGTATGTATATTTAATAACATATCTCATTGTAAAATGTGATACTAAATAGCTTTGGGTGAGAATTAAACGAAGCATAATATTGAAACACATTTTTTTTCAGCAAAGCTTTTGAGACAACTTGTTATAAAGATAATACATCTCTAGCTTACGTTATAAAAACATTCATTTTGAGCCTCATTGTTTTTGTAATAAAACGTTGCCGAAGAAGAAAAAACCATTTTATTTGGCGCGTTTTATGCTCCTCTCTCAATGAAGTGCTAAAAAGCTGTCACGTTCTATATAGTCATAAAGACAAAATCATGAAATGTAGGTTACAATACCAATATGATTTGGCCATATTCGAAGTATAAATATTTTCTCCTCTAATAATCCAATAAATGCACCATCGAATAAATCTGAAAAAGTTTAATAGTTTTTCAATATTCCTTACTTTTCGTCTGTAAGTATGATAATTTACAAAAACACCAAACTAGCACTAAACGAATGAATATTTTATTTATTTTTTCAAAGAGAATCCAACGGGCTTATAGGACAGAATTAATGGGATATTTACGATGTATTTATTTCTCAGTAAGTTGCAATTACATATTGCAATATCGGTATTACCGTCACCGGGATCTCGGTATTCATAGTGTTTGTTTAATAAAACAACACTGGTATATAAAAGCAAAATATACAAATATTGAGAATCAATAAAAATAGATTTTTTAATGTAAATAAACCGTGAAGTAATTAAATACAAATTTTGCGTTGAATTTAAATATTTTTAATTTGCTCAGAGTTCCGTCAATATTGACAGATTTCAGAATTCATGAGCCTTTTAATGATATATTATTATTATAAAAATCATCTGTTGATGACTTATTTTAAAATGGCTTTATTTTCTATAAAATATTAAACTTTCGAATGATTCACTTGTCCAGTATTACAATCGCAATTTGCCGTTTTTTATTGACATTTGCAACACCAGTTTATTATATAAATGATATCAGTATTAATGTATTCTTCCAGTATTTTAGCCCCTAGTTGCAATGAAATGATGAAATTTATTATCAATTCAAAAAAGTTTACGGTCACACTCATGACGACATTTTATAACAAATACAACAAATGTCACCAGCGACGTGTTAATTCTTTCCGACCCATTTAACCTTAAAACCAAAGCTTGGAGTGAACGATAATATATCCACTAGCCTTGTTATAGCCATACTCTTCTATCAATACTCACTCTGAAAAAGAAAGGTTGAGTGACCGAGTTATAAGCAGGTATCGTAAAACATCTAACGATAAAATAAAGTACATTAAAGAGACTGCATGCTAAACACATGACAGCATACATGGTTAGAAAAAAATAAAACAATGTCGCAATGCAATGGCGTCTGACAAGTGTTCAACTATTTCGTGATTTATATACTATTCAACTATTTCGTGATTTATATAAGCAAGATATTTTTATTTAAAAAAAAAAACATGCATAAACTAACGCATCTGTATCATATCAAATAGAAACAAGATTATTATGCAATGGAAATATATTTTGAAATAAGAAGTTCTTTTTCAATTCGAGCTTTGATGGTCAGGCGTGTTTGTTTAACTTGTTAATTTCTTGATCACATTTTTCGATAATTATGTGTGGTGCACACTAGGGCATCCAATCCCGGGATCCGGGATCCCGTAATCCCGGGATCCCGTTCAATTTTCTGATCCCGAAATCCCGGGATTGACATGATCGCGATCCCGGGATTTCGGGATTGAGAAATTTGGAGTAAATCTCGAAAAGTGAGATGAAATTGGCAAATTGTCGATTCAAATTCCTCGGTGAGCTAAAAAAAAAAAAACGAGGTTTCGTGAGAATACGGCGAAAAAGTATACCAAATCGGAGATTTCAAATTCCTCGGTAAATTTATCTCAATCCCGGGATCCCGGGATCCCGGGATTGAAAATTTATCAATCCCGAAATCCCGGGATTGGAAAAAGGCTCCGGGATTAGATACCCTAGTGCACACCTTGATTATTTATATAAAAAAATGTTTTTAATTAAATGACGGTAAAAAAGGTAAGCACTGAACCAATGAAAGTACTTGACATAAAAGAAATCACCAACGATTGAGAACATAAAAATGGGCAAATCAGGAGAAAACGGAATATTGACAGATAGATTATGTAATCCAATTTATCGAAATCTGCTAGATTTACGGCTTAATCAAGCTTTATGAATACAGAATAAAAATTCAGCTAGTTAAATAATGCTTTCCTGATATCGACTATGATAAAAAATCTATAAAAATACGTTATGTGTATACAAATAATAAATAAAAGTTAGACAGTAGATTGCTACATAAAAAAAAATCTTTCTTTTATCTTATCCGCTCCCAATATGGAGCATATGGACAATACATGGAGTTTATCTCAACGGAAATTTTTCCACGGAAAGTGATTGTTACTCAGTTACCAATTTTTCCTTAAGAGTGAAGATATAAAGATATAAATGAGTGGTTAACGCTGTCACTACGAATTATTTTAAAGATCATATGGATGGGAAACAGTTAAAGACGTTACAAAACATCTCCGTCTTAAACTGAAATCCATAAATCGATTGAAAAATCAGTTTATGAAATTGTCAAATTCGTGAATTACTCAACGACATTGACCCCTTGACCACAGAACCCTGTACGTATCTAGTGAAAATTATTGCTTGCCCTACAGTATGTATGTTAAAAAATGTAAGACAAGAAAGTTAAAAATATTTTTGTTAGAAGTGATAATGTTTTACAAAGTATCCTGGTGTAAAAAACTAATATATTATCCTACAGTATTATTTTAAAATTTCCATTGTTTCAAATATTTATTTACTACTGTATAAAATAATTTGTCTGAACATATTTCATTTTTTTAAATTTGCATATTGGGTATTAAAACGAGAATGTATAAAAAACCTTACTTTCTAAAATGAAACAAGAGTATACTCATACTAGGAAGTATGTGTTTCGAATATACTTTGAACGTGATTATTTTTCCCTGTAACGTTTGAAATATTCCGCAGCCGTTTTCTGTTTTTCCTGATTGAGAAAATATTTATCGTTGGCACGGGAAATGGCTTCTCAATATTTTATTGGAGCTTGCAAAATTGCAAAGATATATATTGTAACTAGATTTTAAATAAATTATAGCTTCAGAGCAAGGATGTTTATACAGTTCGTAAGTATACATTCAGTACACACGTTTTGTACAAGGAAAACGTAATAAATGTGATTATATATTTCTGTATGTTTAAAATGAAAAAGCATTTTGTGTGATTTTTTACATATAAAATAAATTATTACAATTATTAATTTCGGCAACGTATTTTTTTCCAATAAAAACCAAACAATTAAAAAATGTTTTAATGTTTAGTTTTTATATTACTTCACTTCACTTCCACTTATTACCTGAATTACGTCTTTTCGCGTTTGAAATTGCTATTTTTTTAAACATGACCTACAACTAATGTAAATACAAAAATATATTGAAGATGAAATATCAAACGAGATAAACTCAAAAAAATAATTTGTAACCACTCCAGTTAAACTCGATCAGAATTTACTTTACAAACACCCATGTTTTAGATCTCAAATTTGAATCTAAGAATCTAAATTTGACAATGACCTTTACCAGGACTTAAA
Organism: Himalopsyche anomala; assembly: GCA_031772345.1. Taxonomy (NCBI): domain Eukaryota; kingdom Metazoa; phylum Arthropoda; class Insecta; order Trichoptera; family Rhyacophilidae; genus Himalopsyche; species Himalopsyche anomala. The sequence goes on along the minus strand of CM062825.1, from coordinate 18,707,311 downwards.
TCCAGATCTGGCAGATCGAAAGAGTTCAAGCTCTTGTCAACTAGACCTCAGCGGACAAAAAATATACTTAATATTATATAATGCGTTTGCGTACTGAATTTCAGGTATACAATTTATTTGATTCTACTAAAAAACTTGTTTTAAGAGTACTATACAAATTTATTATAACGAGAGACTTAAATTTCAGGTTGTGCAAATAATGGTGAATTAATTCTACAACAAATATCACGTTACCGAAAAATAAAGCGTATTTGAAATTTAATGAGCGATTGTGATATCCTATAAATTATTGTGTATAATCATTATATAACGAATGCTTTTGAAATTATGTAAGTAAAGCCTGAAAATTTTGAAAAGTGATTCAAATATTTATAAGAAACCTGTAAATGCGTTTTGAGCAAAATTATGCCTCCGTGAGACATAAATATCAAATAACGAAAATCTATGAATTGCTAATTTATTTTTTACAGATGGATGAGATTTTTTTTCTATTTTTATTTCGTCAACTATGCAAAAGCGGATAAAACCGATACTTTTTTTGTTATTTTTTTTATAAAATAGCCGCTAATTGCTTGTGCTTACATGCTTTATTTATCCTTTTAAAGTACGTACATTTTGTAAGCTTTTAAAACGTATAATATAATAATCACATGATCTAGTTCAATAAAACTTAAAGAACCTCTGTGAACAGTTTTTTTTTTGTAAATAATTAAAAAAACATCATAAAAGTATCTTAATATTTGTTGTATTTTTTTCAACCTCTCCAAAATACCAAAAGTACATATATATCAGCGCGCAAAAAGAAAATTACGTTATGTCGAAAATTGTTACTTTTAAAGACAGTCGAAAAGGAATTTTAGTATCACTTTTAGGGTGTTCACTGTCAATACTTGGTGGAAAGGCATTATATTAATAAAAACACAATATTCCTTTGTACTTCGTTTCACTTGATGAGCGAAACCGATCCTGACATATTAAATAAAGTGGAATGAAGTATAAAGGAATATTGTGTTTTTATTAATGGAATTTTAGTAATTAAGAACTGTATTAAAAAAATGGTCTCTCGATGTTTCAAAGGGTGGATTCGATCAATAATTTTCTCTCCTTTACGCATATGTATATTATATAAGTTTGATTAATTTTCAGTATTTTGAGAGACTCACAATATTCGAAGACATATCAATTTTTGATTAATGCGTTATTAATAAACAGCCTTCTTCTTTTTTACTTATTAAAACTCTTATTATTTTTTATTAATATATTTATTTTAATTAATTATATAATTGCGTATTTTATTTACCATGACAATGACTTATTGTTGAATTGAAATAAAAATATAATATTCAACAGCCGATGTAAGCAAGCGAATCGTATTTCTTGTAAATAAATCACAAAGAGGAATGCGAAACAGAAATAATACGCACGTACAGCGTAGAGGCGTAGAGGTTACACTGGCGTAGTAGATGATTTTTGCCAAAACTCGTTATATTCTGCGATTTATATGTAACAGAAAAACAGATTATATATGAATTATAAATATATATCATAGTGTTGGTATTTACGGAAACTTATTAAAAAGAAGATAAAATATCATGTTAACAATTGCGGAAGTATCTAATGTAATGTTATTGTCTAGATGTAAAAACATTTCTTATCAAAATAAAAGATTATTTCAGAAGAATCAATACAATAGGACTAATAATTAGGTAGATTCAAATTTATTACGTACATGTAAACAATATTTTATTTTGAAACGTAATTCCTCGTTAAAAATAACATGAAAATGTAAAGTTCTATAAAGCCAACTGAAAAAGGATTTAGACGCTGTGTCAGAATGATTTTCTGACATCATTATTAATAAAACCAGACCCAATGATTAAGATTATAAATGAAGTATAATTTTACTTTTTATATTTGATACATTTTCATTTCATCATGTTGTATAATGTATACAATAGTTTTCTAAACAGTGGCTCAAGTAATTGAATCTTATTTGTGCAGTATAAGTTATATTTGTTTCAAATACAAATAAAAAATAGTTTCACTGTTTGTACAGTACAGGTCTTGTGACCGAAATTCAAAATAAAAAAAATGCACTGTGATTATATCGACTCATAAAAGGCAGGAAATCGTAACCAAAAATTTATATTTTTTTTTAAAAAGAAAGTTTTTTTTTAAATAACTCTCGTACAAGTACGAAGAGAATGAGATAACGTTCTAAAATTTTTATCACTGACACCTTAAGCAATATTGAACAATTATTGGTTTAAAACACAATTAACCTAATTGTGTCGATTAGGATCTTTTGTTAATTATAGGTCAAATATCAAACTTCATGTTGTATAAGTAAGTAAAACTTCATAATGGCAGATATAAAGAAAACGTGTATGAAACAAACAAAATGATAATGCATGAGTCTCATTTATTAGTTTTCTAGTGCAGTAAATAAAGCGTTAAAAATATGAAATACATTTTTATTAAATTATGCTTACCACTTTTGTGTACACAACTAAGACCAATAAATTTCAAATGCACACAACCCAGCAAGAGCAGAAATTTTCCTGAAACAATGTGTATCTGACCCTTTATAAATTATATTTATTACTCATGAAGGTTATTAATAATTTCATAATGGTGACATCTTATATAATACTCAAAAATAACACACAACCTTTGAAAATCTACCTTATTTTCAATTTATCCGTTTGATTTAACCGAAGCTTAAATTTAATTACCAAATAAAATGTTGTTTAAGTGATCATATTCAGTACCAAATGGAGTCCCAACAAAGTTTATCTTAGCAGCAGTTGTTCTACAAGAACTGCATGTTACCCAGTCTCTTAAATTATTATTAGTAAGAATGATTAATTAGTCGGGAAAGAACTAGTTTTAAGTTAATCGATGTAGTTTAAGCCTATCTTATAAATCGAATAGGAAACTCTTCGCATTAGTAATAATCAAACTTTTGCATTGGCTGTGCTCACAACCAATACGGTAAAGACACTCGACACCCAAAAGAAAATTGTTGCCTACAGAATCAGCTGTAAGTGCCAATGTATGCCATTTATGCGTCTCACACCTATGAACTTTATTTTATCTGACTTCAGACTAAGAGAGAAAGTTTTTAACAAAACACGTAGCCACGGTAGCATTGCTTTTACCAATTCAGTATTAAGCACCAATCTGAATATTGCCTTCGCTTCACAACACTTATTTCATGATGAACAAAGTCTATTTGAATTTTAAAAAAAGCCCTAAGCATGTATTTGTATAGTAAATTATAAAAAATATGGCTTTAAGAATTGTCTTTAGGGACTACAATTATTTCTATAGTAAACGTCTTATGCTAAGATTTTATTTTTCACAAGAAGTAAATTTTTGTAAAAGAGTAGATAAAATTATAGTAATAAATGTTTCTAGAATTATTTTGAGATGTCTTAAGTGTGACAATTAAAATTAATCATATAACTTTCCGTTCAACATCAAACACCGACATAGAGTTAGAAAGTGAATTTGAAGGAAAAAGTCGATTAATACATTTTATACATTTATTTTTTATTTGGTTTGAGTGTTTTTTTCCTGGTTTTGAATAATTTATATTTTTAATTATTTGATGTTGATTCTATAAGCCCATAAATATAACACAAAAATCCATATTCAAATTGTTCAACAATAAGTTTTGTTTTTTAAACGAGTATTGATCAAAAGCTTTCGTTGATTGACGTTATATATCTTAAAAAATCAGATACATTATAAATTTATGTCATTGAATATTTCCCTGTTGTAGACTATGGATATTTCCTATTAAGAAAATTATTGGAAGAATGTCAGAAATTGATATTTCCCCGGCCAAATAAACGAAAAAGTCTTTGTCAAAACTATAGAAAGGTAGCGGTGCTGTGGCTGTCAGGGGTTAAATAGGATCGTAATTGGTTCAAGCGTTGCTTGGCAACCGTTAACAGCCTTCCGGGCTGAACTTCATTTCGGAAAATTCGAATCGCGGCAGCTTTTACCTCCAACCTCTTATTAATTATATTGTTATTTGGGAATTTTGCCATTTTTCTTGATATTTTAATTGCATAAAACTTTCTTTTGTTATTATACAAAAAGAATTTTACAAGGAACATTACACGTAAAAAAAATAATTTTAAGTGGATATGTAAACAAAAAAAACATCACTCAAAATGACTTAACAGTAATAAAGTATATATAATAATAATACTATATCTTTTACCAAAATAGATTATTAGAATTAGAATGTCTCAACGAAATATTTTTTTAAGAGAACTTATTGATAAGCTAGTTGGTTGGAATTACTTCAAAGGTAGAATTACGATAGATAGAGTTGGCTTAAAAATAGTACTAATCAAAAAACAAAGACTTGACGTTTTGGGTTGAAATCGGACATGGGTGCTTATAAATCTCAACATTAAAAAACCAATCCTTTTGGATACAGATATTATATGTAAATTGAGTAAAAAATCAACATGTTATAACGTCCGTTCGAGGATTCGAGTCTAGAACCTAGCAACTGAATAATAAGAATGACATATGGTAATAACCGCTTAGCTAAATAATCAACCCTTAAGATGAAAATCCTTCATTGCAAGGCGGAACTAGTCTCGATATTTTTTATTTATTTTGGTGTATTTTTTCTTCCGCCAAGAATTGACAGTGTACACTGTACACCATTTTAAAGTAATAAAATAAATCAACTTAAATTATTTATCGAAAAATAAAAACTGACGACTAACCCACTCGTTGGAAGCAAATAATATGTTGGTGACATCAACATATTTCTTAAATTTACTCTAGAGAAAAAAACCACCCTATGCACTTTTTTAATATTATAACCAAACATTTACAATCTTTTAACAATTTATGTCACATTATTTTGATTAAAAGAAAGAATGAAAAAAGATATAAAAGAATAACATGTAATCGTAGGCTGTAATTTTGTTTATTTTATCTCTCACACATACAAGATATTTTGTCGATTTAAGTTGAAATTCTGTACACTGTTAAATGGTGATTAAGTAAATTTAATAAACTTTATATTTCACATTCAATATTTCTTTTAGTAAAACGGAATAATTTATAATAAAAAGTGGACTAACATTTCTCTCAGAAAATAAGATTTTGGATTTTCTTATTAAATATTAACTTAAAAACTTTTCTTGGAAAAAATACGTAATTCATTTTTTTGGAACGGTGAATGTTTAACATTTAATAAAAAATATTAATTAAGTGATGCAAAAAATTTCTAGGGTTACCACTTGCCACTACGTTCAAACTATTTATAATATAAGTCAATATGATGTGACAAGAAAATGGAATATGTTTAATTTAGCTAGAATGTTCATTTTATCTGTTATATTTTTTTCCGTCACCGAATACTAAGATGTTATTAATTTTGTCTACTACAATAAAGATTAAATAACGAGTTTGTTGTGTTAATCAAGCCCTCTCTCAATGACATATATGATTAATATTAAAATGTTTTATGTATAATGTCTGAGTTTAACTTTTCGAGAGAGTTTGGATATAATGATGAAATAAAGATATATTATATATCTTTGGATTTGAACTACAGATCCCGCACAAACGCTCAGAACGCTACGTACTTACGACTCTTTTGTGTGATATAGTATGAGAAGAAGGAATGTTTGAAAACATTGAATCATTTACTTGGCAACAAAAGAATTAATTGCTTACTGACTGTCAACAGTGGAAATTTTGTAAAAAACATTAAAATGTAAGAAATAATCAAAACAAAAATGGAATAATACAAAATACTTTCTAAATAAAATGACAGCCGCAAAATAATAATAATCCTACGTAGCCATTTAATTTTTATTTAAATTAAAATCACTCTCTGAGAAATTGTATGGCACGTGTCGATAAAAAAACAAAAAAAAATTCTTTTCCATCTCTGACAGCCCATTTTTTGTTCAAAAATCAAACTTTTTGTACTTTTAAACTTTGAAGTTAGTAAAATTTTCGCTTCAAAAGCGAAAAATGAAAATAAAACTCACTTTGGTAGAAGTTGATAAAGCAATTCCTCGCATTTTCTTTTTTCTTCGAGATAGTCTGATGTTCTTTCTTCGACAAGCGTTTCCAAATTATTGGCGTATTGTTCCATACGTGACAGAAGTTCGTCGAGTATCGAAGATGATTCAAAATCCCTGAAACAATGAAAAGTTAAATCAGCTTTCGGCAGATTTATTGATTCATACTTTAAAGCTGACAGATTTATTGATACATACATATTTATATAAGATGTCAGTCACTAAGTGTTTTATTGAAAATTAAAACAAATAATATGCTTAATATAATGTATAAAAAAATAATGAGCTATTATAGAAACTAGTTTGAATCAACACAGTCAGAAAAAAGAAAGTGCCACTGTTTTTTTCCTTAAATTTTAAATGTTTTTTTTCACGATAAAAGATTTGGGACCAATATTTATTTATTGCAAATGAGTAATAGATAGAAACTGTGTAAAACATAAGCGTATATTTAGAGAATTATTTTCTCAATACATTTACATATATTGATACTTAATTCCATCAAAGAATTAAAAGTGATTCTTGTATGTGTAGTATTCAACTATACAATTGACTCTTTCGTCATTTTAAAGGCTGTAGACTACTTTTTGCGACACAAAATATACACAGTAAAATAAATATTTCATACCATTAACCTTTTTGGATGTTTTGACAGCGTTTTAATAGAATAATTGAAAATATACAATAATTGAAATAAATATTTGTAAAGCCAACGAGTAAAGGTTGATACCGGTCAGCACTTAATTATGAAAAAATGAAAAATCATAGAGATAGTTACATACAGAGGTAATTTTAAACACTGAAATAAAACCAATCTTTAAAATAATTCTTTGTTAATGACACTGGTTATTTATTTCTTTCGTAGTTTTCCTTAATTTATGATATATAAAAATATCCTTATTAACCCAAGCGGGTTTCTTTGTTTTGTATGACGCTAATGCATTTGGGTATAAAACTTGGAGCTGAAAATAGAAAAATCAATATGCTTATTGTGAAGGGTCAGATTAAGTACGCTGATAAATTCTAAAAAAAGAACGTGCCGGTCAGATATTTTTTTTTGCATCGAAAGTAAAAATAATTTGACCTTGGACACATTTAAAAATAGTTCCACTATAAATCAATGAAAGTTTTTCAATGTGAGATGATTTTATGAAAATTGTTCCCAATAAATTTTGAATAAAAAAATACTATAGTTTTCGAGAGAGTTTGCCTCAAATACTTGCTCTTTGGTGGGATTTTCTCAAAACGATTGCTCAGTTTCATTAGTTTAAACTTCACAGAATATCCATTATAACCTTTGCATTTTAGATTAGTCAGCGTACAAAACGAGAGCTTCTAAATTTTAGCGTGTACATTATTCAGATTACAAAACTGAATTTTTCTCAGATAATTGTAATATTGTATGAAAGGGTATTTAAAAAATCACAATGTGATACTTTTTTAGTCAAATAATGATCAATAATAATAATAAATAATAAAGTCAATTTATGATCTATAGAAAACAATATTTGAATTTTACTAAAACAATATGACCACTATTTGTGATGACTACGGTTATTGAAAATTTTATCAAAATATGTGAATGCCAAAAACCGGGTATGTATGTAGAAAAGAGATCAGCGTGTATTGTTTTCGTTGCATAATTCAAGTAACCAAATCTCAGTAAATTAGGAATTTTTCAGGAATTGATTTTTCAATCGATTTATTAATTGTGTTTGAAGACAATAATTTCTGTAGAGTCGGATTTCGCTCACAACCGGCTGATACAGTAGAGAAGCTATAACATCCCAACTTTTCACTTTATTCTGTACTCTATCTTTATATTTTTGTTATTAAATATCTGAAGCAACGATTGAGTGACTGCATTAGGTAACAATCAGTTCTTGCAGAACTACTTCGGTTGCAAAAGGTTTCATTAGAAGCTTATACGCTTTTAACTGAGAGCAAATATATTAAAAAAATACACCACAAATCGTTTTATCTTCACTAAAACATAAAAAAATGCATTCCTTGTGGAAAATCGTGTTTTAAGCAATGATCAGAATCGAAGTTGGAGTATCGAATCGTCTTAATTCTTTACGATTCCACAGCTTGGTTATAAGTTCTAAAGAGAAATTTTCAAAAATAACCAACAGTCCGTTAGATACATGTACTATAAAACACAATGTAATCATTAGAACTTTTATTGAAAGCTCTCGTCAAAGGTCACCCCACATATATTTCAACGGATGCACTAAGCTTTAAACCGAGATTGCTTTTCTATGAATACTAAGTTTACCAAACACGAATGTCGCATTTAGTCAACCTTTATATATACCGTATGTGTCTATCTACATGCCGTGGTAGCTTAAATTGGAAATTTCACATTTATACGACAATTCACATACAATAATACATATAGTACATAAATACTTATAAAAATTACAGAAATTTTACATTTATATTTAATAAATACTAATCTCTGTTACACATACCATTTTTAACGTTTGTAAAAATACCTAAATGTAAATATTCATATTTTATTGAAAATATTTCATTATAAGGTTTAATAGGATAAATTATCAATCTATTGATCGAATTGTCATTGACTTGGTAGAATTCTATTTTAATTGTGTAAAAATAGCACTATATTTAGTTCCGCATTTTTTTATTGAGTTTCTCTGATCAACGTCTTAACTTATATTGTTGAATGAATTATAACTATTAAATATACTAAATCTACTTTGTGTAATTATAGGAAATCTGAAATAGACGGTGTTAATATTTGATAAAACCGTATACATGTAAAATTTCCTAAAATAAGATACTTTATTTTTTTTATATACAATAAAATGTAAGAGCTGATGAGAAGAAGTATTGTGTGTCTCTTCTAATCTAGTTTATATAGTTACGGTTAATTAATTTTGAATATAGTTATGACGGTGGTGTAAAAGTGAATTGCCTAAATCAAGTAAAAAAAAATCTTGTGGAAATATATATACAGCGTTATTTTGAACTTATTATTTAGCAACCTTTTAGAAACTTATTTAATAAACTTTGTAATCTAATATTTGTCAGTGATGAAGATATGAGTAAGTTTGTTTGAATAAAAGCAATAACCCACCGCTGGATTACTAAAATGAGCTTAAAACTTACTTTAAAATTACAATTTAACATAATTTTACGATTTAAAAAAAATGTATACAATGAAAGCTTTAGCAAATAAACCCTAAAGCAAGGGTGTGTTGGAACACAATTTTATTTAAAAAAATATTTAAGTTACACTTAGCGGGAAAGAAGAAACAACCTTTTATAGTGATTCAAACTGTCAATTCTCTATGGAAAATCATTGTATTAATAAAAATAAAACACAGTTGCTATAAATCATTCAGTACTTCTATGAAACTATCTGGGACAGCTTCAATCATTGAGAGCATTTTCACTTACATAATTTATCCAATTAGCACTATTTTAATTTTCTGAAAATATACGCGACGGGCGTAACCGTTTGTGATAATTTAAAAAAGGTTTTTTAAGTAATAAAAACATTTGCATCAGAGTTTCAGGTTTGAAAGTTTTATTACAACCCTTAATTGATAGTTGGTAACTAATTATTATATTAAACCAATAAATATGCGTGAAAACAAGGAATGAAATCTTGCAATTCAAGCTAAAGTTTTTTTTCTCATACAGATTTATTTCAGTGAAACGTATAAATAATGATTCTTTAAACGATTCTACTAAATTTTGGTGACCTTATCTGCCACATGCATACAAATGACATAACGCTTATTACTGGAATTTATTAATCTACCGGCTACGTGGTATTTCTCCTCTATTACCTCTTTTGCAAACAAAATTTTACTCATATGAGTACAGGTATAGTGAATATTACCGCTGTTCCGTGTATGATACGGTTTTTAAGTTTATACGCGTTTGTAAACTACACAAAGCTGCATTTCACACAAAAGGTTAATTTTGCCAAGCTTTCACTGAAGCAAAAGCAAATTTGTTTGAGAGCATACATTTTTGAGCGCAGTTATAACAGACGAACACACAAAGTTTGGACGATATGGCAGTTTATAAGAAGTCTGTGAAAGGTGATCGCATAAAAAATCTAAAAATAAAATATTTTCAGTGACCCAGATACAAAACGTATCAAATAGGTTCAAAGTTAATCTTCAAACTTTATTAATATTTTTTATAGACGTGTAAAAAATAAAAATAATGATAAATAATTAGGGTTTGCAATAATGATACGACCGCCATTTCTTATTTTTAAAACCAACATTTATGTTCCATGTATTACGGGATAATTTAACGTTGATTCTGATGGTTATTTTTTGCTCTGTTCGGAAATATACTTAGACAAATATGTTATTATATTTAAAAAAAATCATAATTGACAAACGAAGCTTTTCCTATTTACTTCTAAGGAACACGGCATTGAAGTGTTTAATACTTTTATAATACTTAGAAAAGTATTATTTTATATCGCTGTAATGCACTACCGGCATGATTTTAAAAAGTAAAAAAATATCCGATTTAGATTTCTCTTTTTATTAATGAAAACCGTTTTAATAATTGTAATAACGGCATTTAGCATGTGATACTGAAATACTGATAAGATAGATAGTATTTATCGGGTATTGCAATCCCATATAACATGATTTAGTTATTATGATATAATCGACATAATATATTATACTGCATTTTATCAAGTAAATAATAATTGAATAAATATATATTTAATATGAAATCCCCAAGTTATCCAAAAAAGCACTATATATATATACAGTGCTTTTTTTCGAAAAAAAGGGGCCAGAACTATTTTTATTCATGTCCGTTTTCAATGTGGAGGACATTGTTTTTAATGGCTGTATCTCAACAGAGATTTTTTACGGAAAACGATTGTTAGTCAGTTGCTCAACCTTTTTTAAATATAGATAGGGCTAGAACAGGACTAGTAGTTAAATAATCGCTCTCGCTTTGCCCTGTTTATTTTAGGATTGCAAGAGTGAGAGTGATAAAAATCTTAAATACCAACGCTTTGAACAGTTTTCAAAGGGGAAAAAATGCGAATATTTAATTGAAACTGTCAAGAAAAAAGGTGCCGGAACGTCGTTTCATCGCGTTAAATGAAAATAAAAGCAATGTATTTGTAAATATATACATATATTATATAAATATAGTAATTATGTTTCAAAGCAAACTTGAAAATCGTTTTGCGGCGACTGTGTTCAAAATAAATCTACCATTTGTACGAATGAAACTTAGATTTTCTTGAAAATCTGATAAAGGAATTTCAAATAATATATAATATACAGTTCTTGGGGAAATGTACTGCAATTTCTCTCGTTCGCTTCCGTTTCCGCTCAACCATATTGCCTCAAATAAGATTATTGCAAAAGTTTTCGGAAGGAACTATGCTCGCAAAACCAACGCGTGTGTCGAATTAAAAGAACATTAAAGGAAAGTCACTTCGGCTGCCTACTTACTGTTATGGTATGAAATGTTCTTGAGAATCCACGCATATACTAATTATCAAGCCAAATCGGCTTTACTCACACTTAATGTTCTTCCTTTACACGGTCGTTTACATAGAAGATACATTTTATTATACCGTGTGTAAAATCAACGGGTGAATAAATATTTTTCAACAAAATTGATATTATCATTTCGACAATAGCAGTTTTTAAATGTGGTGAAATGATTCATGAATGGGTCGTTCTATTGGGAATACCATTAAAATTTTATTTTTTCATGCGATATCGATTTAATCTACTTATTAGTTGCATTAATGAAATTTGAGATCTAAACTTAGGCTGTCAAAATATATGGCAAAAAAAAAATGTTTTTTTAAGCGAATGAAATAAGTACTTAAATTGTTTCCTTTTAAATATGCTTTCAACGGCAATTCACACAGTGTGTTTTTTCTACTCAGTTGCCCATGCGGGGTGACATGTTTTGGGGGCAGAATTTTCGAATATAAAATAAAACAAATCGGACGTTGTCAACAAATGTAAACTGTTGTGGTATTCACAATCAAATCGAGCTATATTCTCTTCATCGTGTGCTTTCTTCCGTTGTGCTCTGTGACTCGTTGAAAAAATAAACTTTTCCATAGGAAAATTATTCGTTTATATATTAATAATAATATTATTTTTATAATTGTAATTTAAACTCGATAAAACAAACGATTAACCTATAGAGTTTTTAACGTATTTTAAAAACATAAATGTGACTTGATTTTTCAATATCAATTACAACATAATATATTTGTTAATAAAAAAATGTAGTATTAAAAAAATAATAAAACCTGCGGCTTGGTGTATTAGTTTATAATGTAAATTATTGTAAAATTAAAATTATTTTTGAAGAGAGAATTAAGAGAGGAGGGGTGGCAAAATCAAGAACCGCTTCAGGTGAAAAAATATTGAGCTGCTCCACCGCTTCAGCTATAAATAATAAATAACGAATTTGGAAAGTTAATAATACTCATTATAATACAAGGGAACTGAACAATTATTGTCTTATGGAAATATACATGTATATTTGAATACAATCTATGATCATATTTCAATCAGCTAATGCAGTTCAGCTTACTCTCTGCTCGATATGTTGGTAAACAGGTTTGACCAAGGTGATTTCAGTTGCACGGCAGTTGAATCTAATTTATATTGGTAATAAAATGAGCACTTTACCTTACAAATGGCTTAAGATCCAAATATTTGATGCGAAATACAAAGTAAGGATATTAAATACAATGTACACGTTTCAAAAACTACTTAAGTAGTTCGACTTTGGAAAGGCAGAAGGAATTAACCCACACATAACATATTTAAGAAGGGACACAAAAACGTTATTTAATGATTTGAGCCCATTTTAAAATAATAAATAAACGCAACCTTGAAGTGCACAAAGACTTATAATCTGATGTTTTATTGACTAATTCTAATATTTTTTAAGAAAAACCTTTTTGTAAGTCTTTTTTCTAAGTCGCAATTTTTACAGACCCTTTTTTTAAAACTTAAAATGTAAATTGAGATATCAAAATACCGATGTCAATTAACTCTTCTAACTAGGATATCAAAACACCGTATTTTTTCTTTATTTAGCCTTTTTTGTAAAGCCGGTATTGATATTTCATATAAGATATATTTGCTGTGTACGGATATCTCTAATCAGCGGTTCTATTTCCGTGTACACAGCACTTATTGCAATCGTTCTAAAATACTAACAACTCTCACATTTTGAATACACAGACGACGCCAACACAATTACGTAGCGTGTACTTCAGACCGTTCAAAATAAAAGTATGCGCACTGGAATAGCACCGCTGGAGTCTAAGGTAACTATTTATTTTTTAAATAAACTGTAAAAAATTACATTGCCTAACATTGTGGGGGAGTGGTATAACCGTAGTGATTCAATCCTCATTATTTTTTTGCGAAGGGGTTAAATCACCAACTAGTCAATTTTGTATTCTTATTTTAATTCCATTTAAGAAAATTGATCCTAAATAAATAACCATACACTGCTAGAATACTGACATTTAATCTTATTCTACCAAATGATTAAAAACGGGGAAAATCAGGCTTCACAGCATGATCGTATACAGTGAAACCCCGATCCACCATTCTCGCATTCTTCGTTTTCCCGCATGGATTGTTTATTTTTTATAGTTTCAGCAAAGCCCCTATTATAACGGTATTAAGTAATCGCGCATTAATCGTTCTCCGGTTTGTCGATTTCTTTGATGTATCATTTAAATATTATCTCCCCATCACAAATAATATCCCGATTGGCCGTTTTTGTTGAATATTTTTTTTCGCTTATATAGTCCTACTTTACATCTCGTTTCACGATTTTTTGTAACTCGCAACTATATATATATATTGTAATTAATAAAACAAGTAAAATAATAAATAAGTTTTTTTTAAATAAAACATTATTTTGGTATGATTTAAAGATTTTTCATTTGGTTATAACAGTCTCTTTGCAGAATCGGGGTTTTACTGTAAAATAAGAATTACCTGACTCTCAATTAAAAGGTAAGTTAAGCTAACTAAACTAAATGTTCCAGTTAACCTTCGACTTTCTATGGAGTGCATTCACATTTTTTTCTTATTTCAACCATTTGCTAAATATCAATAATATTTAACTGATTTGTATTGTAATCTACAATGGTACCTCAATAAAATTGGTCTGGGGTCACTTTGTACTCTTTCGCTCCTCCATCCTTTTTTGACGATTCCTTACTCAATTGTTAATACCTTTTGTTGTATAGAAGTTTTTACTATGTGTTTACATGTTTTAAATTAAGAGCGGATATGACTTTAAAAATGTCATATTCGCATTATAGATAGAGTATATAGAAACTTCTAGCAGTTGATTTTTTTACTTTAGTTTTATTTCGTTATACTCAATATTTTATATCAACGAACTAACAGCCTTGAGAGATGCAAAGACAAAGTATAAACAGCAGATAGGTCACTGAAATCAAATACACATACTAGTCTCTCTGATCGATTATAAGAGCTTTGATCTAGTCAGAAATGGGGCTGTTTGTACGTTATTTGTATACTCGATGACCCAATAAATGTGCCTTACGTACCATATTAAACTAAACATTAGCCTTCTCAGACACGTTTCAATATTGAAGGCTCTAATTGAGATGTCGTATGTATAAATAAACCCAGTAATAATACATGCAATAGCTTATAAAAATACAAGATCATGTTTGTTTGTATTTTCCAAATCGAATGTAAAAATAAACTGAAAAGGGCCAGTTTTACAATTTCTGGAATTCTCTGTAATGAGTTTTTCCATATCCAAGTTATTTTCGATTAAAATTACACACCTGATTTATTTAAAAATCTACTAAAAATATAAAACAAATATCGATTTTACACGATTTTAAAAGAATTAATTAATATAACAATTAAACCCCTAAATAGCGATGTAAATTGTGACCCAAATGGTATGTTAGAAAAACAAAACTTAGATGCGTTATAATATTCTACGTGCCTTAAAGTATCGGTAAAGTGAATATACCTCAGTAAGTACTAAGTACACACTGAAATAGTATTTTATGCATTAAATAAATATATTTAATCTCGTGATTGTATTTAAAAGTGCAAAAGAAAAGTTTTACCATTTTGTTACTTGGTTCAATTCACTCATAAAGAGTCCAATTATAGTATTTATGGTATTGCCATCTTGTTATTACATTTGTTGATTCAAATTCTACACTTTGAAATATATACATAAATTAGTCAATTAACTTACAAAAGTCATGTCGACTTATTTTATACACAAAATATTTTCATATATTATGGTTTTCTACTAAAAATATATTATATGTTACTCGGGTCGAAGTTAATAATTATTTATATATTTAGCTACACACAAAAAAAGCGTAATAAATTCAATGAGAAAAGTCTGTATGTATTTTATATTATTCGTGTTATGTAAAATGATATGACATATTACCTTACTAAACTCCACGTTCTTTGTTACATTTAAGACGTGTTCATTGTTAATAAAAGAAACATTTCATTTCCAATATATGTGATCCAATTTCGCACTGCCTTTTTTTGATTTTGTAGTCAGTGAACAGTGGTGAAATGAAATGTGGGTCAAGCGCAAAAGGTTATTTGTGTGGCAGTAAAGTTCTATTTTTACTTGTGTGATTTTTTTACGGTCAGTAAGTGTGAAAGTAATTGATAGAATTTTTTCAAAGAGAGTTCATTCAAATTGTTAAGTATTATTTTGTATATAAAAAATAAACTATGGTTTTAGATGAACAAAACTGGGACCAGGTCATTCATTAAAATATCGGAAAGTAATAAAGCAACGTTACTTATCTTCAGTATTTGCATATTTTGTGAATAATTTTGCAACAAGTGAAAAAGAATTACTAACTAACATCAAATTAAAAATGGTTGAAAAAGTGCTATGTTTCTGTCCTATGATCTGGAACTTGAATCATGAAATAACTATAAAATTTTTTTGGTTATTTTTATTACAAATTCTCAAATTCACATCGCAAGGCACGACTTACCATGATGTTTAATCCCTCCATGTATATTTTTTCACTACTGAAAACAGGGTGTAAAAAGCGGTCGTACCTTTTATCACCTCATGTTATCTTTCCACGCTTTATAAAAAATAAGGTTTCAGTTACT
The DNA here is from genome assembly GCA_031772345.1 of Himalopsyche anomala. Taxonomy (NCBI): domain Eukaryota; kingdom Metazoa; phylum Arthropoda; class Insecta; order Trichoptera; family Rhyacophilidae; genus Himalopsyche; species Himalopsyche anomala. Next base: position 18,691,074 of record CM062825.1, on the reverse strand, counting down.
CCTCAACTGAATGTTGGAGTGAAAGATTGAGTCATAGCGTATTGCGATGATTTAAGTTTATGTTATTTGCATCGGTGTATCTAAGTTTTTCTGCATTTAAAATCACTCAAATATTAATCATAGCATTCTATCAGGACCGTAAGGAGGCATTGTCAAAGGGATATATGTTAGGGGCGTCGTAGAACGATCGGAACTCAGCCAAAGGTGCTAAAATCATTGCTACGCATCAGCAATTATTCACTAGTAGTTTGTTGCCGCATCAATTGGTCTAATAAACTATTTATAGCATACAAATTAATTTCGTACTATTCTCACATCGCTTAAACTTTAAAGTATAAGTTTTACTTTAAATTAAAATGATAAAAATAATAAATGAAAACAAAATGTGCAGAAAACTCGTAGAGTAGTTTATGGCTAAATTTATAACACACCCTTTTTGCTCCGTAAAACACAGTGTAGGATAATTCCACTTTCTTGCAAATGTAAAATCGTACTTGGCTGAATGTCGCCAAGTCTACTGTTTGGTTTTACTTTCTTCCGGCTCAATGAAAGGTTTTTAAGTTTTCCTCTCGTACACAGCTGTCAAGTAAAACAACTTTTATGTTGCTCTGTAATAATAAGTTCTTACGTAATTCGGGAATTTGTTAATACAATTGCGATGTATTCAACCATGATGCGGAATATCAAATATTAAATTTAAATCAATAAGAATGCCCAGATTCCTTAGAAAGTAAAAGTATTTTTTTTTCTTCGGATAAGTTGAGAATATAAGGTTTGATGATTTTATGACTAAGTTAGCAGATGATTCGTATTGCACCATATTTAATAGATCGGTTAAGGTAAATAAAAAAGTATGAAATCATCACAACTATTCATGCTTCAATATTCTACCCATTAAAAAGCAACCAGCTACGTTGATAGTCTTTTTTTTTAAACTAAGAAACATTAAGATTGTCTCACAAGTCTCTGCGTATTTTGCGTGTAACTTTAAAGAGATAACAAATTAAAGGCTTAGCCTCTTTACAATCACTAAAATCTTCACTTTTTTAATTTGAAGTCTACACTCTTTGGTAAATCTTCATCATTAAAACTTCCCGAACGTAATTTTTTAAAGCAATTTTTACACTACTTAGTGTAAATGCGCTTTTGTACATTTCATAAAACATGTTTTTAACAGCCAAATTTGCAGTATGTGTAAGTGGGAATTCGTATAAAATATTGTTCTGTAACTAGATATATTTCATCTCTTTCCATTGTTTGTATAGGGTTAACCGAATTTAAAAAAAATATTTTTATTTCACCAGGGCAGGTTTAATAAACTGCTTTTATTTAAATATTAGAAAAATCTGAACATAGCTTAGAATTTTGCATAAAAGTCTATATTATGCATGTATTAAAAATACGAAAAAACTTATAAGACAACCATTACTTGAAACCATCAC